>VXAK01001275.1:7059-39033 GCA_013399435.1 Arenaria interpres | reverse complement strand
TGTGTATGTCTTAACCTGCCTGTGTACAGTTTCTAAATAGATTTTGGGTTTATTTTCTTCACTGCTGGCTTTATTTTGACAGCAGCCTTTTGCTGCTATGAAGGCGTTGCTGGACTTGGAAACTGTGAATGGATTTACCCCATTCTTACTGTAGAGTCCAATTTTTTAGATGCAGTAGAAAATACTCTTTTTTTAGGCCTTCGAATAGAGAAACCTCTTAGTTTATCTAATTATTTTCAGCTTCTTATTTCTGTAACTGAGATTTAAATATCCTGACAAGGGGCTTCTAATGATAATTCTTTAATTTTTTCGAGTCCCTGTTCAAGGAAACTGATGTCCCGGTTAACCTGGAATGCATTGAAAAATAGATCGTTCCCACCTCCCAGAAATTTTACACGGGAAACTGCTTCTTTTGTTTTGCTGTTTGTTTTTTTAAACAGAACTGGTGTTTGGTAGTGGGGCAGAGGGGAACGGAACGGAAAAGGACAGGCTGATTTATGTAACCGTTACACAGCAAATGCTGCCAAAATAATTTTAAGAATTCATTGTTTGATACATACCTTAGTCTGTTTCTATGGCTAATGCATAAATATCAGCACGTTTCATAATTCTAGTGCTTGGTAGATCCCTTGGTAGATAATTTTCATTAGGCAAAGTTTCTGATTTCACAGTCTGCTGGAAAAAAACCAGCTGAATTAATTTCTTTGCTGACATTAAGAGGAAAAGACCTTTTGGGTTTCTCTTCTCCCCTCTCCCTGCTATCACTTTCTCATCAGCAGCAGCAAGGTGATGAGCTTATTGAGTTATTTTTCCAGAGACAAATGGAGCATCCTCTTCCATATTTATTGTTTTGGGAATTTTTCAATAGCTTTCAGTTAAGAGAAGCTTCAGGCTTCTGCAGTTGCTGGCTGTGGCCTGGGTTCTTCAGCTTTGGAATCTTACCGTGGCCTGCTCCTTGTTTCTGAAAAATTCTGGATTTATTTCCAGAGTGCCTTTTTAACCTAATTTTAGTGGTTTCAATAGACATAATCACTAGATGAAGAACAGTCTTGTCATAAGACATGAGCAGGAGATGCCGCCCTTCCATTCCTCAGAGAAAAGCTTTTATAGAAATTTCAGAGAGGTTTGAAAACATAGAAGAATCATGTCCTTCCTCTGCAACTTATCTGATTTGAGTTTTGTCCAAAAAGCTCTGTTTCCAACAAAACAATATTGGGCAATAAAGTTACGCATCTAACAGAGAAACAAACCTCTGCTCTTCTTTAGAAAAAAATAAATAAATATGTAGGGCTAAATCCTTAAACCTTCAAAAGAAAAGTTATTTAGTGGAAAGTAGAATCTTAACACTAATTATTCACTACTATGACTTAGAATTTAGGTGCCCTTTTAAAGCAGCCTGAACAAGGAAGACTCTTTGAATGTGGTACAAAGAAATTTGTAATCTTACACTACAGAATATGAAGTTATGCTCTTTTTTTCTTTTTTTTTTTTTAAATACCACTTATCAAGTCTTAATTCAGTGTAGTTTACCTTTTATATAAAGATACATACGTGTGCACAATAAAGGTCAGGAATGCTTTATATAAAGGTGATGAGCTATTCTGTGAAATGAAAAATCCCAACCTCTTGCTTTGAGTCAAAGGCAAACTGCATTGATGCATACAAATTAGTCAAAAATTACCCATTCTTAATTGTCCTTTTTAGCTAAGTATTAACGAGCATGTCCCTTCTAAAGGTGCTGTAAGCAGTAAGACTTCACCAGCTAATAATTTTCTCCAGTTTTGACCAGTTAGTCATTTTAGATACATTGCCCAAGTGAGATATATTGGAAACCACTGAACTCTTAAATTCTATGGTGTCATCTGAAGCACAGATAGAGCAAAGTTTTGGGGTTTTTTCCACTGATGTTTTTTTGTTTTTTCCATGAGTATGTCCAAGATTGAAGTTCAGATAGGATTTAATCTCAAAAATTGGTGTATTTTCTCTAAAGAAGTGAACCAAATTCATATCATAATACAGTAGTTGAGCAGTTCTTAACTTTCGGGGTTATTAAAATTTTTGGCAAGCTGTGTTTTTGTCCTTTCCTCTTTTCAAAGGAAACAAGTCTTTGTTTCCTTTGTTTCCTATGCCTTCAAACCAGTAAGGATCACTGAATATCTGCTTAGTGTGCAAATGGGTCAATTTGCCTGATCCATAAAGGGAGACAGATGAAGTATAAAAGCTGTTAGGAATATTTATATGACCGTATTACTATGGTGTTAATTTTGTGTTTATCATTCCTAATGTTAATTGTCTTGCTATTTTATTCCATGCATAAATATTGTGGTTGTGAGTACTGTTTGTGTGAACGCTTCCAGCCCTCTAATTCTGATCGTTCTGTTTAGTCCCCCCCATGGAGAAGCCAAGCCTGGTTCAAGCACGCTGCCACCGGTGAAATCAAAGACGAGCTTCATCGAAGCCGACAAATACTTCCTACCCTTTGAGCTGGCCTGTCAGTCCAAGTGTCCCCGGATTGTCAGCACCTCTCTAGATTGTTTACAGGTCTGTACGAAGATCAGCTTGAACTGTCAGCTATAAAATTCTCTTAGTTCGGAGGGAAAGTACAGTTGTATGTAAGAATAATGTCATTGGTTTTCTATTATTTTGCTTTGTTGCACACACAACCAGGTGAATGCATGTCTTATGTATTATGTAGTGCATGTATATGTTTATTTCTGTATATATATATTGCCACAGTTACATGTTTGGATCAGTTTTATTGTGTTAGTGTACAACTACCTATTTTATGTGTATATCTATGTGTTGAACTAACACAGCAGGTTTAGCATTATCAAATCCATTTTATGCTGTTTATAATTGCAGTAAGGTATCTTCAGTTTGAGATGTGGAGTTTCTAAAACGTTCTAGGCTCCTGTAATGTCTTCAAAAATTCTACAGCATGAAATGTAGCCATTCACTTCTCCTGAGTAGCCCAACAGTGAACTCAATTAAAATATATTTACATTGACAGGCCCCTGCATGCCTGGCGTGCTCTCGCACTGTGCTGCCTCGCTACTCCTTGTATTTTTTAAGATTTACAAGCATTTGTGTGCTAAGTATGAAGACTTGTGTGATGTGAGTTAGTTTGTTTTAAAACATTGTTAACTGATGAACAAAAGCTTTAATGTTAAGCTTGCGGACACAGTTTGTATTGCAGTTGCTGAGTGAAAGTTGAATAAATCTGGAGGACATTTAAAAAAAAAAACAAAACACCTTGATGTTTTATGAGACTTGGGGTAAAAAGTACTGGTTTAGTTATTCTGTGCCAAGTTAGAGCTATCAAGTGAATTTAATTATTACAACAAAAAGCTGACTTATTTTTTAAGCTTTTTAATGTGGTTTTTTTTCTCTCCTTTCCAGAAACTTATAGCATACGGGCACTTGACAGGGAATGCTCCAGACAGTACAGCTCCAGGCAAAAAATTAATTGATAGAATTATTGAGACAATATGTGGCTGCTTTCAAGGCCCTCAAACAGACGAAGGGGTTCAGCTACAAATAATAAAGGTAATATGATTAATACTTCAGTATTTATGGTGGTGAGAGCAGAAAGGCATTCATGGCCTCAGAGTTCTAAAGCTAAAGTGTTTAATTTGTAGATGTGCTGGTAATTTTAAAATGTTTCCTTAATCCTGTTTGTTTGAGATGGAAGCTCCCTTTCTTATACTCCTTTCCCTGCTGTCTCCCATGGCATTTTGAGTGAATTCCTGGTTGTGACCTGAAGTCATGTGCACAGACCACTGGGTGAAATTTCATTCACAGCAGACCTGTGGAGCTCTCTAATTGTGAGGAATTCCTCTCAAATATTCCTGCGCGCCCAGTGGGGAAGGTGGTAATTAAGCGGCGGATTTTTAAAAACATTTTGGAATTATGTTATGAAATGCAATTAGACCTGGCAGCCAGGCGTTACCATGGCAGCTTTGTGCTGCTCTGTCATAGACTTTTGCTTGAAGGAGGTTTAGGGTTTCTTTCCATGGCTTATATAAACATGTCATGAGGAGTTTGTGCAAGTAAGTGTTTCTGGGTAACCTCAGCAGTTTTCTGATTGCACCCATTAATTATGGGTATTTATTATGGGAAATTATTACGCCAACTAATAGAAGTTAGCCACCTAGTGGAAATACCATACCGTACTCCTGAAACACCGGTCTTCGAATGGTTGTGATGATGAGCAGCAGTGAAAGATACAATTAAAGCTAGTTAAGAGGAATGGGGAGTTTGTTACCTCGTCTTCTTGTATATGTATGTCACAAGGTGTTGACATTTCTTGCAGATTGTATTTTTTTTACGGCAAAGAAGGTAGTTTGTTCTCTTTTTCATCACTCAAATCTTCCTTTTTCTTCTCCAGCAGATAGTTGCTACAAAAGTTGTTTTATGATGCTGTTGTCTAGATTTGTTGAGTTGTTTTTCCCAAGCATTTAAGACATTTTTCATCTTGGAAAGGGAAATTGTTGCTGATTTAAACTTTCAGTGGCTGAAACCATTACATGTCACTCTCCAAGTGCTTTCTTATTCTGGTCATTTCAGCCCTTGGTCAAGATGTTAAAAAGATAACCTCCCGCCTGAAAAAGGGGTATCTGTGAGCTGAAATTCCTTCTGTCCAAGAAAATAGTTGAGAAAGTAAATTCTTCAACAACTGTAAAATGCATTAATTGTGTAAATTCATTTAGTGCCTTCTTTTTTTGACTGTTTAGACTTAGCTAATTGCCATGTTAGAGTGCCTGGGAATGTGGAGAGTACCGTTGTGACTTTGACTCTGTGTTGTCCGGTAGACTGGACGCTACAAAAAGCGTCAAAATTAGAAATAATCTTAGCAAAGACCAGAACCTTTGACTTCCTTTGAGGGAATAATGAAACTGCCAAATCTCTTAAGCTTCATAATTCTTCAGTTCTGGGCTGAGTGTGGACCCCACTTCTCCAGTATGATTCCAAGGATGAGTCTCCCATCAAGAGAACCTTGATCACTCAGATCCCTTCCTCCCGGGAGGGCTGTCTGGGTTCTCCGTGCTGAATGGAGAGCCCTTACATAGGGTGCTGCCCCCAGTCTTAGACCTGGGAGCTGGTGTTGGGTAAGAGTTTGCAGCCAGTGCTGTTTGCTGGTTACTAGATGGCTTTCCAGTGGTGGAGCTGCCTTAAGCATGTTCCCAACAACCAGCGCCACTTAGACATTCTGAAAATACCTTTCTGCTGACTACCAAGGAAATAACTCTTGCTGAGATTGAGGAGTGTGATTTATCTCTTTTTAGGTATACAGTCTTAGAAGTATGTCTGGTGGTTGGTGGCCAGTTTAACTTTTCTGCCCTATTTCTGCTTGCATCTTCTCATCTCAGTAATCCCCTCATTCTTCATCTGCAGATTCCATGATGAACCAGACAGGGAAATTGCCCTTTTCCTTCCTTCCTGCCTGCCTGCCTTCCTGCCTTCATTCCTTTTGTAGTTTAGTTTGATTTGGTGTAATTTTTTATGGGAAGCCATGCAAATTCTTGTTCGGTTGTTCTGGTGGGGATTGCTGGGGCAAAAAGCAAGCAAGTAATTAGGCTACTGCTGTCATTGAAAATTGTTTATTCAATTTATGTTTGAAACTGCCTCTCTTGATTGAAGAGAAGGGAAGGCTCCAGGGAGACCTTATAGCAGCCTTCCAGTACCTAAAGGGGGCTACGGGAGAGACGGGGAGGGATTCTTTATCAGGGAGGGAAGCCATAGGATAAGGGGTAACACTCTTAGACTGAAAGAGGGGAGATTTAGATGAGATCTCAGGAAGAAACTCATTAGTGTGAGGATGGTGAGACACTGGAAGAGGTTGCCCAGAGAAGCTGTGGCTGCCCCATCCCTGGAGGGGTTCAAGGCCAGGCTAGATGGGGCTTTGAGCAACCTGGTCTGGTGGGAGGTGTCCCTGTCCATGGTAGGGGCTTGGAACTCGATGATCTGTAAGGTCCCTTCCCACTCTAACCATTCTATGATTCCATGATTTTTGCCTTCAGGCTTGCTCTGCAAGGGCTACTATGGCATTTGTGTTCTGTGCGTCCAAACTTGCTGTTGACACCTGCAGAAGTTTAGTTGAAGTTCTGTTTCCATTTCTGTTTGGCCTTTTTGATCCTGAGTAGGGATGGGACCATGAGATCAACTAATCCTGGGGAATAAGGAGACAAAACTTTTATGAAAACAGATTCCAAATTGAGAAGACACTTAGAAAAAACTTCCTCAGTTCCATATCCTGTTGTTTTTCAGTAGTGTGAAATGCTGTCTTAGTAACTTAATTATCTACAATATCTTGTAGTCGTGTGGTTATTTTTTCCTTAAACAAGATTGTAGAAAGCTGGATTCCTCCTGCTGAGATTAAAAGGATCTGTGGATTATGGAATGATCTGAGAATTGAAATAATGATGCAGGAGGTTTTATATTTAGGCTTTCATCTTAAGTCAATGGCTAGGAATGGTTACTTAACCTGAAAGTGCTGTCCTATCAGTTTGGAATTTTAATTTTTGAGAGAAGTATTATGTTTTCAGAGTTGGACATGAAATACTTCTGTTTTGCAAAATATGTATTTGTTTAATTCCATACTAGATTCCAGTTCTTTGCGAACATCTAACTTTCCAGGGATTAACTAAAACTTTGTATACTTACATAATTTATATTCTTTAAATTCTCTTCCACAGGAGAAACCGGAACATAGTTTGTTCTTTCTGCAGTCTCCGCAGTCATAATCCTTCAGCATGGTTAAGGGCTCTTTCAAGACCACATGCTTGTGACGAGGGATTATTTTTTCTTAAAATTGATTTCAGTAGAAAAAAATACTAGTTTTAATCAAATATTAAGTGTTAACTAATGATCCATTATTACTGAAATCAGGTGTAGAATCTAGTATGTGACACTGTTGATTTAAATCACTGTCTTGAATGTGAAGTCATGCTGTAAGCAAACACTATATTTTTCTATTTTTCATACCTTTACAGTGTATTTCTATAGGTATTCAAAGTTGGTAAACTAAGTTAGGTAAACATAAGTCTTTTAAAGCTGTGGTAAATGTATACTATAAATGACAGCATGATTTAGAAATGGTAAAAAGCAGGAAATATCCCTAATCACTTGCTCACAAATGAGATGTTGCTTGGAGGAGTGTATTACTGCATTCTATATGGGGTTTTTTGGTGTCACTCATTGAAAAATGATTTATCAGTGAAAGTTATTTGATGTATGTTTTGTTCAAGGACTTAAGTCTCCTGCGTTTTTCCAAAAGTCAGTCCATAGTAACACATTATTTTATGATAAGTTAATTGGGACTTCAAGTTGACTTAAAAAAATGATTATTAAAAGTGACCCTATACCTCTTCTCAAAGAAAATGGAATTACGTGATTCCAGTAGCTAATCCACTAGAGAGAGGGGTTAGGGCCACTGTCTCAGGCAACTGAATTATGAGTATTTTACCCAGAGTAAGCCTGTGCTGAACAGATGACAGCTGTACTGTCATGAATCTTCCAAAGATAAGATGATCGGAGTTGGCTGAGAGGAAGAAAAAAATTACCCTGAGTTGAAAAGTTGGCTTCCTGGCAACTCTGCGTGTAGGTGCAGCTGCCTCTTGGACAGACCTTTTCCTGGCTGTAGGTACTTTCACCGTAACCACTCTGTTCCTGTGGAATATTCAGTGTGAGAGGATCGAAAAGTTTACAGGTACAGGTAGTGGCTGGATGTTTCTAGGAGAGAATTAATGTTAATTTAGTTACATTTGTTTTGCCTCACAAGTTGCGATGCTTCCTGTACTGTTTAATACATTCATTTTACATAATTGGAAATTCACTAAGCAAACACACTCCAGGCTAAAGGAAAAAAATAGCATGGATATCATACAAAGATATGATAATCTGTAACTCAGGAAACCATCCTGAAGATTCTTCTCATTTCCCAAACCCATCTGGTTGTTGTTTATAAAAATGAATAAGCTTTATTTTTAGTAACTAGGTAAAGGCACAGAACAAAGGGATTTCTCTCAAATACAGAACAATAGGTGTGGACTGGAAGGAAAGCCTAAAGAAACAGTCTCACAGGATGATAGCCAGGAGTTCCCAGTACAAGGAAAGCTTGATGGCTGCTGGTATTTTTGTAGGCTTTGTGACAGAGAAAACTTGTGTGGAAGGACCTGAAGTGCAATGAGGTAGTGCTAATTATGTTTTTACAAAAGTTTCCTTCTGTGCCTAAAAAACAGCAAATGGGGAGGTGTCCAGAAAAGTAGGCTTTTTTTATTTAATCATCTCTCCTTAGCTCACAGTGAAGATACTGGATGAAAACAGATGAGCTAAGTGTGAGCAGAGGAAGTGGGAACTCAACTGCAAGAAGCCTTGAGCAGCAAATCTTCAGCTTGGTAGAAGAGAGCACCCTAATGCTGTGACTCAATAGTTGTCAGAGCCGCTGCACTACTTTGCTCTTCTCACCTCTGCAGAGAGGCATTTTCCTGTCCAGGCTTTGCTCCCAGACATTGTCCTATCCCATCCTATCACCTGCATTTCATACTCTGAATCACAGAATGACATGGGGTTGGAAGGGACCTCTGGAGATCATCTGATGGTCCGACCCCCTGCCAAAACAGGTCCTCCTAGAGCAGGTTGCACAGGAACGTGTCCAGACGGGTTTGGAATGTCTCCAGAGACGGAGACTCCACCACCTCTCTGGGCAGCTTCTGCCAGGGCTCTGCCACCCTCACAGGAAAGAAGTTCCTCCTCATGTTTAGATGGAATCTCCTGTGTTCAAGTTTGTGCCTGTTACCTCTTGTCCTGTCACTGGGCACCACTGAAAAAAGACTGGCCCCATCCTCCTGACACCCACCCTTTTAGTATTTATAGGTGATCCCCCCTCAGTCTTCTCTTCGCCAGACTGAAAAGACCCAAGTCCCTCAGCCTTTGACTAAATAAACTAAAATAACTTTTAAAAGAAACAACCAAAAACCCGAACACCAGAAAGGCCAATATAGGGTTTGGGTTTTTTTTGTTCTGTTTTAATTGTATGGATATGTTGCCATTAAAATAGCACAAGTGACTTCATGCCCCAGAGCTGTTGGAAGGAAGCAGTAAGTTGCTGGGAGGAAGGCAGAGCTTTTGGTGTCCCACCTCTCAAGGATGTGTATTTCTGTGTGGCAGTTAGAGAGTTTGTGTAATCCTGCTTAAATGGGGACTGTTGCTGAGGTGGTTGTTGTCTTCTCATCTCCTTTTCCCCCCCACTTCCTCCTTGCATTGGGCCTAGTAGCTGCGTGGCCACTGAATAAGGTTGGGGACTCACCTGACAAAAACTGATAAAAGAGAGAAAGGGATGGACTAGTTGTGTAATATCTGAGTTGACAAGGGTTTCACAGAATCATAGAATCACCTGGGCTGGAAGGGACCTTTCAGATCATCGAGTCCAACCATCAACCTAACACTGACGAAAAGCAACACTAAACCATGTCTCTAAGCACTGTGTCCACCCGTCTTTTAAATACCCCTGGGGATGGTGACTCCACCACTTCCCTGGGCAGCCCATTCCAAGGCTTAATAACCCTTTCAGGGTAAAAATTGTTCCTAATATCCAATCTGAACCTCCCCTGGTGCAACTTGAGGCCATTTCCTCTTGTCCCATGGCCTGTTCCTTGGGAGAAGAGACCGACCCCCCCTGGCTACACCCTCCTTTCAGGGAGTTGGAGAGAGCGAGGTGGTCTCCCCTCAGCCTCCTTTTCTCCAGGCTGAACACCCCCAGCTCCCTCAGCCGCTCCTCACAAGACTTGTGCTCCAGACCCCTCACCAGCTCCGTTGCCCTTCTCTGGACCCGCTCCAGCCCCTCAGTGTCAGAGGAGCCGGACCACCGCTCCTCATTGTAACCTGTCGTATCTCAGGGTTAGCTGTCACCCCAGTTGTGGTAATGATGTATTCTTTTATGACACAGAACAAGGTGATGATGTTTAATTGAGCTTTAAATGGAAGCTGCTGAAGGGGAAGAATGTTGTCAGAAAATAATTGTAAAATACTTCCTCTCTCCTGTTCGTTCTCATATTTCTTCCTGACTCTAGTAGTAGAGGAGGAGAAATGGCATTGAGACATGAAGCGAGCATGACTAGTAGCCTGAGGATGGCTCTAAATTGGAAGGAATATGAAAGATACTAGCAAAAGATCAAAGTTACTATACGTGTTTGTAAACTGGTAAGCATTTTTAGTCAGTAGAATTACTTTTCTCTAGTGGCTGAGGAGAAAAGAAGCCCAAAGAAGTGACTGTCAGGACCTCTGTAGCCAAGTTGAACTCTTTAAAGTTAGATAACTGCAAAGTAATGCCCTGCTGGAAAGACTGTTTTCTCAGTCTGCATAGAAGATGTAATTATTCAGTGAATTTGGCTTAATATGGATTATCTAGGAGTAGAATTCAAGTCTCTTCAGCAGCTGCTCGGTGAGGTGGGTCTTTGATTTTCTTCCTCCTCTTAAGCTGCACAGTGTTTTTTAAAGGGTTTGAGTGTGCAATAGCTATTCTTCCTCCACTTGTTCATGCCATTTGTGGACAGAGGTGCTGACAGTGTCAGTAAGAGAAATGAGGCATGGTTTGATGAGGAAATTACACAAAACTTAAAATAACTTTTGTTTTTAACTGTGATAAACTTAAAAAAGTGTGAGCTTTCCAGTGCTTCCAGTTCTTTCCTACTTACTGTAAACATCCCATTAAATCATGAACTCTGTCAAAGTCTTTAATGCGTAAAATTCCCTGTTTTCTTCTACTGGAGTGCAATGATTAGTGTAAACATGTTTGTTCTATTGTGGACCAAGCTCTTTTCCTTTCCTTCCACTCTCCAACATGCACCTCTGACAATGTCTTTACGCCCTGTCCTCAGCTTTTGCCTGCTTCTATTTCTGCTCTTTAATCCAGCCTGCCTCTGTCTCCCAGAAGAGATAATGTGTTCCTTGCTTCTGTGTTACCTGGTATTTTAGAGGCTTATTTACCTTTATTCGGTAAAAAAAAAAAAAAAGCTGTTCTGATACGGCTACAAGAGTGCATGGGAAAAACTAATTAAACGGCAGTTCAAGATAAGTACTTCGTTATAGTTTAAATGTATACATTTTGATATTTATTCATTTACAAACTATGTGACAAAAAAAGTTTTGACTGGAAAATATACATCTATATGTGTGTTTGTTTTTGTTTAGGCTTTACTCACTGCAGTAACATCTCAACACATAGAAATCCACGAAGGAACAGTGCTACAAGCTGTAAGAACATGTTACAATATCTATCTAGCAAGCAAAAATCTCATCAATCAAACCACAGCCAAGGCCACTCTAACACAAATGCTGAATGTCATTTTTGCACGTATGGAAAATCAAGCAGTGAGTATCTCAGTATCTTTATATAGAAACTAGCTCTGAAAGGCAGATTGAGAGATTTGTTTTGTCAGTATTATTATTAAAGCTTTTTGGCTTTCCTAACTTACTTTGGAAAAAAAAAGAAACTGATATGTTATTCTTTCTCTGTTTTGCACTCTGAAATAAGTGTCAAATGTATTTTTGGGGGTGGCACATAGGATTTAAACTTCTCATACCAGTCCTCTCTATTTAATGGATGAACTCAACTTCAGTTTCTGTTGTCAGGAGATGCCAGGCTACCTGTGTATGAGCGCATACGGAATACATCAATGTTTGTGAAATGCTCCAATGCTACTGTTATGCTAAACACAGAGTTTATGATGTTTACGAAAAATTAAATGACTAAAACAAAGCAAAAAAACCCCACCCAAACAAAAAAGACCAAACCTTTGCAGTCATGTAATCACATACCTTTTTTTAACATTCTAATGTGTACTGGTGACTAGCAGATACTTACATGTCACTGAAGTTGCTGTTGTGAGTGGTCAGGAGGGACCCCAGCGTATGCTCTGTGCCTTCTACTGCTGATAGTAAAGATCAATAAGGCAAAGTAATTGTCCTAATTCCTATTAAAAAAATCCCACCAGAACTCAAACCCAAAACAAAGAAAGAAGCAGATGCTTAAATTTGAGATCTGGTTGAATTCCTAGCTACTTCTAGAAGTAATTCTGCTGTATGATTACAAACCCTTAAGTTTTCTCTAAGAATATGTAGTACTTTCTTTCTTTTCTCTTAGAAGCAGCTGCATTGGGATGTGGTGCTGTCACAGTCAATGATTTATGAGACATCATATTTATGATACCTCATGGCAAAAGCCATGCAGCACTTGAGGATTTTGAGAAATCTGTGCAGTTACTGTCCTTCGAATCAACTTAATATAGGAGATTATTACTGTTATTCTACAAAGGAAGTCTTCATTTTTTGCCAAACTATAAATCTTGTCTTTATGCAGGTTGATAACCAATTCTGCTTGTTTTACGTCCTCAGGGCAGTTATTTTAATATGATGGCTAATAAAAGCTAGAAGGAATTATTTGAGCTCTTGGGAGACCTGTAGCACCCCAAAAGATGCAGCATAGGAAGAGTAAAGGGTTGAGATCACAGTATCTGAAAGAAAAGTATAAAAAGTTCCAAAACTTCAGGTAAATACTAGGCTCTGCAGGGGTAGAAGCATCGCCTCAAAGGACACCCTGCTTTGGTTTCACTTTAATGCCTCTTGTCCCCATCCATTAGACAAGTTACAGGAATCCTTCCCTTTCTGGAGATTCCAGATCAAGGAACCACAAAACTAAAATAGTCTTTGTCTCACAGTGTTAGGTATGATGGTTTCTTCCCAAAGATCTGCCTTCTGTAGTGTTTTGGAAGTGCTGCTCTTTTCAGTGTTAACTCCTGGTTTTGGATTTTCCCCTGGATGTTTAGTCAGGTTCCTATTTTATTTTGGGGTTTTTTTTCAGTCTTTCCCTTCCTACCACACGTTTGTAGGATAACAGAACACTTGTAAGTTTTCCAATGTTTTTCTCTTTGTGAGAGCTTTCAAAAAGGAAAAAAAAAAACCTGCCTTGATATTTCTCCATGCAGTCCTTGTACATTGTCACACTTACTGGATGACCTTCCTTATAGACAACTCTTGGTCTATACTATGTGTAGTTTAGTCATCCCCCTCTTCTACAGTGAAGTGTAATGTGTGTAGTTGGGAAGCAGCCCTCTTGTAAAGGTTTATCCCGTGATATTAAAATTATTTACAATAATACAAAGGATGCGTTTACTTAAAGCTTTATGAAGGTACTGCGTAAGCAGAGACAATAGAGATTTCATTTGTGTAAAATGATGTATACAATATGTATACAGCTCATTGCTTTGTTTTGATAGTGAAATTCTTGTGCGATTGGAAATGTTTTTGTAGCTTCAGGAAGCCAAACAGATGGAAAAGGAAAGACACAGGCAGCAGCATCATCTACAGCAGTCTCCAGTAAGCCATCATGAGCCTGAGTCACCTCCATTGAGACATATTCCAACACAGGCTGATCAGCTCTCCAAAGAGCACGAGAGAGAGCTCGACCACAGCGCGAACGACGTGGACAAGAACCTTCAAGAAGACATAGAGGCAGAAAATGGATCTGATATTTCCAGTGCTGAAAATGAACAGACAGAAGCCGACCAAGCCACAGCAGCAGAAAGTAATCAGTGTGTATTTCTGTTTCGTGGAGGGAGGGAAAAGGTCTGTAAAAAGAAAGGCTTGAGGATTGACATTTCCCCCCCTCTCTCACAAATCTGGAGTCAGGCGTGTATTTTCAAACAGTTGACTAATACAAAATACCTGTTGTCCTTGTTACCACTGTTAAACTTTATCACAAGTATCCTAGTCACTGTAGCAAAGATTCCTCTTTACACCTATGTAATATTGTGAAAGTTTTTGAGAATACTGTCTCAAAACCGTTTTTCAGTGTTTAATGGACGTGATAATACACGATTGATGTCCTTTGTTGGCATAGGCCTGTGGATTAATTAGCATTTACAGGTTAAACACGGGAACGCTTACATTCTGCAAATACTAAAGCATCCAAGCACGCTGCTTTTTTTAACTTATAGTCTACTATTAATGGATTTGTAATTGAATTTTTAAATATTAAATGCAAGTAAAATAGCTCTTTAATTTCTGAGTTTCTCATTAATATTTGTTTGGGCTTGTTTTTCTTTTTAAAGGTCTTTCTAAAGCTGATGGAGGAGTGTACGATGGTGAAAGCAATGAGTGTGAAGAGAAGGCGCAAGAAATTGTTGAAAGTATTGTGCAGGAGATGGTGAACATAGTAGTTGGAGGTATTAATATCTGTCTAGCCAATAGTGACTGCAGTCTGAATCTTGACATTAAGAATTATTTTAACACTTTTGAATATTTAACTAAAATAGGTCATTATTTAAATAACACTTCAAGGCTGAAGAAAACATGTCTGATCTTAGCTGTGTATTATTTGACAATGAAATGGACAAGATTTTATGCATTAGTTTATCTAATTGGAAAGAAAAGAAGTATTGTTATTTTTAAATACAAAGTCTTACTCCTTTATTTCTGTTTAGTTTCCACTGAACTCTTCACAAATGGGCGGGTGTCTGTAGGTGCAATGTAGCCCTACATTTTTCAGTTTGTTAGAAAGTCTATATCAAATCAGTGACTTCCCCCTCCTAGTACTTCTTGGAAGCTTGGTAGAACAGTGAACCTAGAAATGTAAAATTATAAGTAATTTTTTGTTGTAATTTTCATTAGTTGGAATTAAGAATATTTGCAATTTTTTATTTATATAATGCCGTGTAGATTCTGCCTTAAGCTCCTCCTTTTGATACTTTGCCTATGATTGTTCTAGTTTTTAAATGTTAGATTTAAAAGTTCTCTTTAATTTGCATTTTTACGTAACATTTGTTTGTAATTTTTACATCTTTTCTGATAGATGTGGAAGGGACTGCTGAAAGTACAGGTGGTGATGGCACAATTGTAACATTAGAGGATGGCAGTGACAGTGAAAACATTCAGGCAAATGGAATTCCAGGGACTCCAATTTCTGTTGCTTATACACCATCTTTACCTGATGACAGATTATCTGTCTCTTCCAACGATACTCAGGTACAGGCAGTTATAAAGTAGGAAATACTGAAAAAAGTAATATGTTTTAAGTGTTGCCCAACACTTGTGCAGAGGGTGTTTAATATAATTCCATAAAATACGTTACTCAGATGAATTTCAAGTATTAAGTCATGTTCTAAGCATTATTCTTTTTTAATGCACTATTTAAATTATTTTTTTGTATGTAAATTTTGCATGTGATGCCTTTTTTATCGTAGCATATTTTTATCTGGCCCATAGAGTACACTCTTCCAAGATTAGAGAACTCAGTTCCACGTTTTTTAAGTGCTCCTGAGAAACTATAAAACTGGCATTCAGTATATAGAGTGAAAAATACAGGCAATTACAGACATACTTGTATAGTATCAGTGCGCTCTTTTCAAATGATAAATAGAAATTTCAAGCCTATAGCATGATGTTATGCAGTGATTTCAGATAAAAAGTTTCATGTCTCAGAGGATTTGATTTTCATGAACAAAAAGATCTGAAAATAGACTCTTCCTGTTGTATCAGCTATCGGCACGTGCGCACTGTCGACTGACAGAGGGTATCTACTGTCGAGATGTACTAAGTAATTGGGTTTGGAAAGATGGGATTTTAAGTTTAAAAAGCTATAGTCACATATGCCACACAAATAGAAGATTAATATTAAACATGTTGCTTATAATAAGGAACAACAATACAGAATTGCATGAAGTTAGTCATAGAGGTGATGATTGTACTGTAGAAATTTTACCAAATGTCTCTTGCCACAGATATGTACCTACTTGCATTCTATTAAAATGTCGAGTTTTTTGTGGTTTTTTTTTTAAACTAGTTATCTACTGAAAATGTCTGAAGGCAATTCACTGCAACTTACTTAACTTAAACTTGACCTACCTAATTTCATGACAGTCTTTAATTAATTCTGACGTTTTAGTGAGAGGGCAATTATTTATTTTTTTTTTAGCGAGTTTGTTCATTTTAACTGGACTACAGAATATTTTGTTCTGTTTTAGTTTAGTCTTGAGACCGTAAGGCTACAGTGAATTGGTTGTATTTGTATAATATGTTAACTTCTTGTTGCTAGGAGGTGGGGATTTCCCTACACACCCTGCTAATGCAAAATGGAATACTGAAATATGTTAACTTCTTTAGGAATCTGGAAATTCTTCAGGACCTACCCCTGGTGCTAAGTTTTCCCACATTTTACAAAAGGATGCCTTCCTTGTATTCAGGTCACTGTGTAAACTCTCCATGAAGCCCCTGTCAGATGGACCACCAGATCCAAAGTGAGTAGAATTAAGAGTTCTCGTAATGAATCTTTTCTATTTGAAAATTAAAATAAATTATTTAAATATTTTTAAGAGTCCTCAGTTACTGACACAATAATGGTATGGTAAAAAGAACCTAGAAACTTGGAAAAGGTACTTTTGTGATTTCGTGCAGCTTGTTTATGTTAAATGAAATCAACTGCTGCTGCCCTCCTACCTGTGTAGAAGTTTCCAAGGTCTTCGGTTATTTTTGGTCTCAGCTAATGTTGCTCTGCTTTTAAGTAACACCTCAGTTATAACCCTTGCTGTTTATGCCCCAGAATTTCTTACATCTCTTGCATATTGGATATCCAGAACCCAGCTGTACCTCATCTTAATACAAGCTCCTGACTTTGAGCTGACATTGGTTAGGATAAATTGAAGATACGGTGTTTCATTCTTGTGCTCACGTTGTACACTTTGACAGCCTCCTTAAGCAAAACACAGATGTTTTGAAAACAAAGGTTTTATTTGGCTGTTTTGGAAATCTGTCTTGTGACTGAAGATACCATCTTTTCAATTTGACTTAGAGAATTGTTTGTTGTAAAACAACAAAAAAAAATATTCTACTCTATAGCTGGGTTCTGGTATTAGTTAGTTGTGAGTGTTGGCAAAGAATTTTGCTCTTCTCATCTTGGGTAGAATTTATACACATCTTATTTTGCATATTAGGAACAGTCGGTAATAATTTTCTAAGCTGGATGCTTTTTTGTTCTTAAGATATTAAAACTCTAGTATGATTTCTGATGATGGTCAAAGGTCCAGTATTCTTCGAAATAAAATCAGCTTCACTGTTCCAAGGTCTAACCTTTAAAGTAGGTAACTTAAGACAGTTTAATCACTGATAATTTGAAAAATTACAGAATTAAATTATTTTTAATTAAATTATTAAATTTTAATTTAATCAAGTGTCATGGTTTTAAAAAGTTGAGAAAAAAATGTAATAGAAGGGGTTTTGAAGTGTTGGTCTAGAACCATTTTCAAATTGATACTTAGTGATGCGCTATGGAAAGTCAGGATATTCCAGAATGAAAACAGCGGCACGAGGTTTTTCCTCACTATTTTTGAGAATTTGTGTTGCAGGAAATGCCATGAAAAAAATCCTGTGGGTTTAGTCAGTTCTCTGAGACTGAGACTGGCCATTTATCGAAGGCTTTAATGGGTTTACTCCCTCTGGGAGACCATCAGTAGCTACTGAGGCACTTGGAGAATCTCACATATGGAGTCCTTGACGTTGGTATTGGAGCTGATTAAGCTCTTTATATGGAAACAAATTGGAGGAAACGGCATTTAGGGCACCAAGAATTGGCTGCAAAGGCATTTGAAGACATCCTGTGTTTGGAGAAGTGCCTGGAATTTATCGGTGGTTCTGAGGCATCGATGGCTTTTTGAACTATTATAAACATGCTGTAATTGGAAGAGGAGGCGTAGGGTATCTACAGCATTTTAAAAAAAGTCTGATCCGCCTCTTTATGTGAAATTAGCTATGAAGTCTTTAATGAAAATAGTTTTAAATTTTAGATTGGACAGAGCTTTAAGCCTGAGATCAAAGTTATGCTTCCTGGGAACCTGCTTAATGTCTTTATCTCCTTTTTCCCTGGAATAAAATAAGATGGGGGAGAAATGTCTTGAATGTTCATTTATTACATTTTAATCCTTAAACTTGTTTTAAATTAAGTGGACTTAAACACCACAGGGAACGGGTAAGGCCAGCAGGTTAGGACTTCAGTTACGAGCTGACACTTGCCGGGAGTAGGCAATATTTAATATTTTATTTATGATTGAACTTCTCTTCATATTTAAACCCTTATGGTTCCTAGCGCAGTATAGTCTGGGTGTGTGGTGTCTGCGCACTTGATAGAAAATGATGCAAAAATCAAGCCTTTTGCATCCAAGGCGATTGTTGGGTTTGCTACAGCTCTGCAGTGTCTGGGCTGTGCTGTATGAAGAATTTCCTGTCATTGTTCCTTACGTTTCATAACTGGCCTGTCAGTGGGTGGTGGCTCAACGAAAACTGTGGAATGGCTTCTTGGGAAAGCCATTTGTGTCTATACGTGCTCTTCAGGAGAGATACGGTCTTTTCTGAGGTGATCACAGGTGGGAAGGAGCATCAGGAGTCTGAGGAGAAAATGCTTTCACCCAGAACACTATTTAAATTGCACTATATTTTCATAGATGCAGATTTCCTTTACACCTTTTTTTTTGTTTTGTTTGTGTGTGTGTGGTTTGGGGGTTTTTTTGACTGTAGTGTTGTTTGTTTTTTTTAAAAAAGCATAAATAATAGCTCTGTTCTGACATGAATTGTAACTTCACTCTATAAGAAGCATGGTGAGAACGCTGCAGTTTCCTGACTTTGCTATCACCCTGCTTAAAATAGGCATGTTACGTATTTTAGCCGCTCTTGGAGTGGGATGGGGCCAGTGACTGATAAACAATATAAAATACTGTATTTGAGAAAAGAGATTTCAGCACAGGGAGGAAGTAGATGAGGCAGTACAGCTGCTGTCTTTGTGGTCCTTCAACTTTCTTTCCGTGCTGGTGGAAGCAGAGGAGGAATTTCCACCTTTTGGTAGTCAGGGTTCTGGAGATGGGCTGGATATTTTGGATGGCATCTTCCAAAAATCCATTAAAAGGAAAGAATTTTCCCTTTATCCTCTGGCTGAGATGGGCAGCACTGCTTGCTGTTGCTGCTGTTGTGCAGAAGAGAGAGGGGCTCAATAGTAGTGGGAAGAAACAGTAAGTGGAAAAGGTTATTCTTGCCCACCATCTTGGCTGAAGAGTTCTTTATTCAACAGTAAAGATCAACATCTTTTTATGACTCTTTCTAGACCAGGTTGTGTCAAATTTGAGTTTCTCTCATGAACATTCCACATACAAAGCCCCTGTGGTACGTGTTGACTTTTCAAGAGAATTTTTTATGACTCACACTGAGCTGATGTTCTGCATTCTTTTATTCTAGATCTCATGAACTGCGATCAAAGATTCTTTCATTGCAGTTGCTTCTGTCCATTCTGCAAAATGCAGGACCCGTCTTCAGGACAAATGAGATGTTTATTAATGCTATTAAGCAGTACCTTTGTGTTGCACTGTCAAAAAATGGAGTCTCATCAGTTCCAGAAGTTTTTGAACTTTCACTTTCCATATTTCTTACCCTTCTGTCAAACTTTAAGACTCATCTAAAGATGCAGATTGAGGTACGTTACATGAATTTCTAATTTAAGGGGGAGGGGAGGGAGAATGTTAAGTAACATTTTTTTAGATTTGCGTGTAGCTTAAATTAGTTTTCCTTTCTGAATCTCAGTGTTTGTGTAAGTCTTGCCAGATCTTCCCATGCTTACCACTGGTAATGGACTTGCTTGTAATCATGCCCTTGAAACTCCCTTCAAATAAAAGAGCAGCATTTCCTTTGGAATACTTAGAGATTAAATAAGATTTTCTCTCTATCATCAGGAGTAGTGTGACACTTGTGGTAGCATTGTTTGGTGAAGTGAAAAATGATGGGAAAACTTTTGTGGGGCTGTTTAAAAAAATTTGCATCATATTTTAACTAGAACATGAAATGAAGTACCTAATAAAGAAGTAGGCTATTTCATCACATATTAATAGACATTAACATCAACTAAGAAATTTCTCAGGGCAAAACATGCTTTGATTTACTCCGTGATCGAGGTGAATTTTTACAATGATGACTTATGCCCATACTCACTAACTACTCTTACCCTATGAGTTATTTTCCTTTATTTAACAGCAGGGGTTTCGGTTGGCTGTGGCATGGTATTATTGCAGAATGATGCTGAAATTTAGAAGTGAGTGGGTTTATGGATAAGCTCGGTGAACCAGTGTTCAATAATGTGATGAAGAATTTTAGCTGTGCACTACATAGTACCAATTAAGAAAATGAATACGCTTGCAAAAAGACTATGTAATATATGCGTTTGCAAAGGAATTTTAGAAGAAAAATTAATGACTTGAAATGCATTGTGGATTCTCTTTGAGGTCACTTGAACAGATTTCTTCCTCTAGGGAAATAAATCCCAGCTGTTTGATTATGGCATATCAGGGCCTGCATCAAGATATGTCCTGAATAAGATAATCTCATTTCCTCAGTTCTCAAAAGGCATAGGCACAGTGTAACTCCTTGGGCCAAACGTAGAGATAAGTCCATATTCTTAGCAATAAGAGTTATCGGAGTCCTGACAGACGTAGTGAATTTTCTCACAGCATGGATATAGGGAGAGGAAGATGTATGTAGAGGCTTTGGTTTTCACTTGTAATTTTCGTGCCATAGGGTACCAGCAGCTTCTTGGAATGATTGAACCATGTGAATACCCTCTTGCGTGTCCCATGTGTTAAACATCTTAATCCATGGTGAATAAAGCAGTAGTGTTCATGGCATGTCCCTGCTGTTCATTTTGGTGATTTTATCTTTTGGGAGTCGATGTGAATACCGAAGCCTAGAGATTGCCTCGTGAGCGTGGATGTTTAGTGTGGGACAGCATGCTGAGAAATGGTGATAATGTGGCTGTTACAAGGACCTTGAATTCAAGAATTTCTTCATGTCTGGATGTCATTGTATAAGTTAAGATGTTGTGGCACCTTTGGAGGAAGAATCTCGTTTTGCCAGTACCGTGTCAGAAGAGTATTGTGCTCTAATCATTTACCAAGTTATTTTGATGCCTTTTTGAGGAAGAAGCAATAGGATTTTAAACTGAAAGAGGGGAGATTTAGGTTAGATCTGAGGAAGAAATTCTTTCCTGTGAGGGTGGTGAGGCACTGGAACAGATTGCCCAGAGAAGCTGTGGCTGCCCCATCCCTGGAGGGGTTCAAGGCCAGGCTGGATGGGGCTTGGAGCAACCTGGTCTGGTGGGAGGTGTCCCTGCCCAGGGCAGGGGGGTTGGAACTACATGATCTTTAAGGCCCCTTCCAACCGGAACCATTCTATGATTCTATGATTCCCAGTATTTCCTTGAGCATAGCTTGGGTAGAAACACAGGTTTGGTGATTGATTGAATGTGCCTTGAAACTATGATGCATTTTGAAGACTTTCAGGGCAAACTGTGTGCTCCACAGGACTGTAACGCGGTGTTCAGAACGTCAGACTGACTGGGCCGAGCACAGCCGGCTTCCTACGAAGTGTTGGACTCACTGTGTGTTCCCAGAGCTCACAAGTCAGCGTGTAGGTGGTAAATGCATAGCAATCCGGCTTCCCTGACAGAAATTTGATGAGCTTCCATCGCTGCCATCCTTTCCCCAAATTCCAAACAGAAAATGAAGACGTAGCAGAGGAAAATCGGATATAGGATATCCTATGCCATTGCAGCAGCTTCTAGAATATGCTAAATTAGGACCATTGCCACATAGCAGGGCTGTATTTCCTCCTCACAAATATGAAAGCCAAAAGCTTGATGCTGCCAAAGTATCCCTCACTTACAAAGTACGAGGGACAGCAGTTTCTAGAAACTTACTCTTTTTCCTGGTTGTGAGCTCAGAATTCCTCTTCCTTCAGCGGCTGATCCTAAAGGTTATTCAGAAGATGTGGGTAGACAAGTAGATAACTTCATATTCAGTTTGTGTCTTGGAGCTGTAAGGAGAGCCATATGCTCTGATTTATAATATGCAAAATCTTTATATTTTGGGATTGAGGCTGCATTCTTCATCTGTGTAAGAAATTTTCGGCCTATTTTAAAATAATAGATTCAGATTCTGCTGAAAGTGACCCTCCCTTGCTCCTTTGACTTAAACATTCAGTGGACACTGCCTCTTGACAGTTAAAATAGTTTGAGTCATACCTTAATTGTGTTGTAACTGTATTTCTAAATGGGTGGGTCAATGAATATATTTGCTGCAAATCAAGTCCTAGATACCAGGAGATTTGGGGGGTCATTTAGCTGTACTTACCATTGCCATCCTGGATAACTATGAATAAGCTATCTTAAAGCTCTTCTATTCATTTTACCAAAGTAAATGATTAGCTCTTTTCTGGTTTCCTTTTCTGATATGCAAGAAATAAACTCCCAACTCTGTGACATGAGTTGCAATAAGTAACATGTTGATAGATAATATTTTTAAAATCTGAAATGTAAATAGTACTGGGTTTGAGAAGCTGCTCATTCCAAGATATGCTTGTCCAAAGTTGACATCAGAAGCAAGAAGTCACCTCTGTCTTGGAAGCACAGAGATCTAAAGTGTCTTCACAGTATGCAGACCACCCAGCTAATTTCTCTCCTAACTTCGATTTGGGTTTAATTTTTATACTTAAAACTTCTTTCTCTGTTCCATCAGTGACTTCTTTTTTTAAATTCTCTACCAGAAAAAAAAATTTAAAAAATTCCTGATTCCACAGGGTATGTAACATCACTTTCTTTCAGTAAAATAATCAGAAACAGCAAATATGTAACTAAGGATGCTCATAGCATGACCTTTATTAAAATTGTATAATTGTATGTCTTCCTCTGGATTACATAAAGTTGTGGCTCAAATCAGTCTAGTACTCGAGTATATTTAAGCACTTGAAAGTCTTTGATCTCTTACATGTTGAACTCTGTGTTTCATAGGGATGCTTTCCTTATTAAGCCTAGTAACTGGGATTGTGCTGTGTGCCTCTTTTTCTCTAAAGAGGCTAGTACAATGTTAGTGAATTTTGCTTGAGGAAATAGCTTACCATCAAGATTGCTTACAAATCAATGCTGCTGTTTTTCCCTTAACGTGCAACTTCGAGTGAAATTAGTCTTATGCTACCTTTACCTGGTTAATAGCATAAAAAACTCTGTAAAAAAATATGTGGTATAAGGGAATATCTAATACTCAACGCAATGGTAGTTATATTTTGGTATTTATGTGCTGCTATCAGAGAAGAGGAGGTTGATGGCTTGAGACATCAGCAGTGTTCTAGAAAAAAACACTCTGGTGAAACCCCACCTGGAGCACTGCGTCCAGCTCTGGAGTCCTTGGCACAGGAAGGACACGGACCTATTGGAACGGGTCCAGAGGAGGCCACAAAGATGCTCAGAGGGCTGGAGCACCTCTCCGATGACGACAGGCTGAGAAAGTTGGGGATGTTCAGCCTGGAGAAGAGAAGGCTCTGGGGAGANAAACTCGGTGATCTTTAAGGTCCCTTCCAACCCAAACCATTCTATGTTTCTATGATAAGTTGGTGGATTTTGGTAGCCACAACTGTCTCTGAAGAGGTGAGCTCTTAGACATGCTTGACGGTGATATGATGCTGTGTAGGATGATGTGTTGCGATGCAGCAGTTCACATTTTGAGTTCATTTGCTGTCACAGCAGTTGCTGCTGCTTAGGGAAGAAATGAGAAAAAGCCTGCCCTAAGCGTGTTCAGCTGGCACAGTCTGCCTGTAACACTAATGGATCTGGTGAGGAACTAATTGACAGGGGGTGAAATAGTCTCTATTCCAAACAAAAGCATCATCTATTAAAGCAATTTCAGGGAAAACTGATATATCTTTTAGGGAAGAGTAACTTTCCTATTCATGAACCTGCTGCATTTTTTATGTAATGCCCGACCAGTGTCCTTCTTCCCATAATCTAACACTGTGGAGTGATTCTTTTGTGTCAAGATGTTTCCCTTCTAATGAAAGTCTGATACTTTAAATGGGCATAAGTGGCTGTTTGTTATGTTTGTGCCATAATATCAACATTTGATAGAGAAAATGGATAATACTCTTCCTTTCAGAATCCCAAATGAATTCTAACAGCAGCCCAGACTTCTTGTTAGGCTAAATTCTCCTTCAAGACTTCACATCATTCCCGGTTCTTCGATATTTGAGTGGTTGGAATATAAACTGTATTTTTCAGCTGGACAAAACTCCAGAATTACATAAGTAATAATTTGAATTCCTAATTTGAATGTATCAAGCATAAGTTTCCGTTTCCTCCTTTCCTCCTCTTTTTTAATTATTTCCTGTACCTCTAAAGTGCTGTTCTCAGAACTATGTCAAAATATTGGCCATCAGAGTTAGTGACTGTGTTTTTAATAGATGTTATTTTTTTTCTCCCTCTTCCTGGAATATTTGTTAGGTTTTCTTCAAAGAAATTTTCCTGTATATCTTGGAAACTTCCACTAGCTCATTTGATCATAAATGGATGGTTATACAAACGCTGACAAGGATATGTGCAGGTATTAAGGACCATTTAGTTCTAGTTTTTGCATTTTTAAGCTAAAGAACAAAACTGCACTTGCCTTTCATTGAATTACCAAGTTTTTCTTCCAAGTTTGACGGTGTCACTTTGTTTATAGATGCCCAGAGTGTAGTGGACATCTATGTGAACTATGACTGTGATCTAAATGCAGCAAATATATTTGAAAGGCTGGTTAATGACCTATCGAAGATTGCTCAAGGAAGGGGGAGCCAGGAGCTTGGCATGTCCAACGTTCAGGTAAAAATGTCACCAAACTTCATGAAAAAAGCTTCACGTTTCTTGGCATGATAGGTTAATACTAAACTCTCCATTCCACTAATGTATTGCTTTTGAAATCTTTTTCTAGGAATTAAGTTTGAGGAAAAAAGGATTGGAATGCTTAGTATCGATCTTAAAGTGCATGGTGGAGTGGAGTAAGGATCAATACGTAAATCCCAATTCTCAGACAACTCTTGGTAAGACACGAGATGTGTTTCTTCTGGCTTTATTAAAGAGGTGCTGCAGGACTTCAGTGCATTTTTCCACTATTTTGAGACTGTTAGTGTCCGGATTGTAAAACCTCTTGCATTGAGAGAGAGAATAAGCTTATTTTTCTTTGCTAGAAATATTGCTAGAGGATTGGTGTCGTTTGAATGAGTTCTCTAAGTTGTCTTTTCTTAATTGTATGAATCCCTAGAAAGCTACTACACGAAAAATTATTAAATCCAGTTATTTTCTGTGTTTCTACTTTTAAAAGGATCACAAAACTTACTTTGAAGCTCCTCTAATTTCATCTAACTGCATATTGATTAAATTTTTAGAGAAGCAAACTGGATGGAGAGCATTTTTTTTTTATTTAGTAATATATAGCTATAGAATTTTCCGTGTTATAAGCAGTGAAGTAACTAATCATTACTTGTTTTAATCTTGTTTCCATCTGACCTGAGATGAAAGGTACTAAGGCTATGCCAGAATTTTCAAGTAAAGCTCATAGGTGAAGTAATAACCTTTTTTAGAGCTGGTAGCACGACAGTCTGGGAATGGAGAGCACCAACTCCTTGGCTGGTCTGATGATAAGCACTTGAACACACTCTGTTTCAAAAAATTAGAGTAGTGTGCTTCAGGTCAGGTCAAAAGTAATATTGGACTTGAAAATAAAAGGAAAGTTCTGAAAGATCTGCTAGCCATACACTGAAGAGTATGTCCAGCAGATCAAGGGAGGTCATCCTCCCCCTCTGTTCTGCCCTGGGGAGGCCCCATCTGGAGCACTGGGTCTAGTTCTGGGCTCCCCAGTTCAAGAAGGACAGGGAACTGCTGGAGAGGGGACAGCAGAGGGCTACAAAGATGATTGGGGGACTAGAACCTCTCTCTGATGAGGAAAGGCTGAGGGACCTGTGTCTTTTTAGCCCGGAGTAGAGCAGACTGAGGGGGGATCTGATCAATTCTTACAAATATTTCAAGGGTGGGTGTCAGGAGGATGGGCCCAGTCTTTTTTCGGTGATACCCAGTGACAGGACAAGAGGTAATGGCCACAAACTTGAATATACGAAGTTCCATCCATTTAAGGCTTAAATTTCAGGTATGTGATGGACTGAAAGAATCTTCCTTGATATGTTGTAGTGGTTTTTTTTTTGTGGGGGTATGTGTTATTTTCCCAACCAAAACAAAAGCAGAATATTGAAATAAAAATAAATAGGTCATTGAAGATAACCCTAGGAAGCTTTAGAAACCTTCAGAGAGGATTTGAAGAAGAACTTGTGATTTTAATTTCTTGTCACTGTATGTATTTTGTATGTATATAACCCTTTCCAATTTATAGGTCAAGAAAAACCCACAGAACAGGACAGCAATGAAACCAAGCATCCTGAGACAATTAACAGATATGGAAGCTTAAATTCCTTGGATTCTACCGCTTCGTCAGGAATTGGCAGTTACAGCACACAGATGTCTGGCACTGACAACCCAGAGCAGTTTGAGGTCCTAAAGCAACAAAAGGAAATAATAGAACAAGGAATTGACTTGTGAGTGCCCTTTTATCGCCCATGGGAGGGTGGATTCTTTTGGAGCTATGAAGATTCCTGGGTTTTTCTTCCTTCTCCTCATAGATACTCATCTTGTGTTAGGAAAAAAACTCTGGATGTAACAGCACTTCCTCTGGTGAAAGAGTGCTGAATGGTGTCCCCTTTGGAGCCTGTCAACAGTGTTTTGTGTTAACCTAATTCCTCACAGCTAGAAGATGAGTACTCTGAATGTTTGTTCTTTTTTCTCCAGACCTGCTTGTTTAAAAATAAGATTTTTTGTATTTGGATAAAAAGAACATTGAACTCGTGTGATCGGTTGAATACAACCCGTTTTAGTGTACACATTACTTGCTGAAAGTGCTTACGCTGGTGCTTCCTTCTGATTAATGAATTTGTCATAATTAGAACTGGAGGATAGTATAATTTCTCAGTGCAGTTTGACGTGAATCTTCTGTGTGATTTCAGGCTTGTCACCTCATCTCTTCAGTGAGGTCACTTTATGCAAAAATAAACATTTTCTATAGTATGTTTCTCAGACCCTGAGAACTTAGACCTTTAGGGTTTCAGAGTCTTTCAGTGACCTGGTTCCTTGTCTTACAATTCCATTCTTCCAACTCATGGATTTCTTGATCATTTCATATGGATTAAAACAAAAAAACAACAGGGCACAATTGTCCCTTTCCAAGCCAACACTTTGCTATTTCTGTGGAATTTTTTTTTTTCTTCTCTAGTGCCAGGGTAAATGATAGCGTTCAGCTCTCTGTACTGGGAGCTGCTTGGATGCCATGCTGGCAGTTATGTAGCAAAGAGGAAGAGGAGGATGTTTACAAAGGAAAGAAAACCATAAAATCATCCAATGATGAAGGGAATAATCATAGAAGGGAATAGCTCATTCCTATTTAAGGCACAGTTTGATACAGGAAAAATATTAAATACATAGATTTTTCAATACCTCATCCAAATGTATTGAATCTTTTTACTTAAGCTGGTAAGGCTTTGTTTGTGGTTAAAAGGGTTAACTCTCATTCCATCCTGATCTTGATTGTACAGATTCAATAAGAAACCAAAGAGGGGGATTCAGTACCTGCAGGAACAAGGAATGCTTGGCACTACCCCTGAAGATATTGCTCAGTTCTTGCATCAAGAGGAGAGACTAGATTCAGTAAGAAAACTCTTTTCCCGGTGGTTATTTTTGCTCATGTTGATGTTCTTAATGTTAATTGCAAATCACTTGATAGCAGTTTAAAGCGTATAACATTATTGTACAATGAAGAAAAGGAAACGTGTGTCTCTCTCAAAATTTGTAAGTAATTTGGAGTATGCATTAAGAGCTGTACCCTATACTATGTGCATCCTGCAGTTCAGCGAAGTGTAAAGGAAAAGACTGACCTATTTGAGCTGCCTTCAAAATTATATTTAGTTGCAAATATAGCTAGAAGCAACTTACTAAACTGTGGGTACTTTGGTAAATTAAGGGACTGCCAGAGGTAACTGTGCTTCAGAGACATCAAAAAAATAACATGGTGCAACAGTTTTTTACTGCCTCCCAAAGGACAGTTCATAAGTCTAGATTAGTTCTTTGATTTTTATTTACAGCTAGCAGCTGTTGCTGGATTTGGAAGGGTCCTGCAATATCTGGCTGAGGAGGGTGGGAATATCTCGTATTGATATTGTCATGGAAAACTTAGCTTTCTGAAAGGGCAATCTGCACGATTGAGCTTAGTAGCCACCCCTGTTGTTCTCTAAGGAAAGGCTTGCGTATGTCCATGCTTGCAGCTGTGACTGCAGTCACAAGTTTCAGCATTAGAACTTAAAATCAGCCATCAAAACAAAATTTTCACCTCAGTTTACATATACAGGCATCTTTATCTGAATGCACAGTAATGTTTAACTGTACTGGGTTGCGTTGACAGGGATCAGCTTGGATGTATCTGAGTACCAGCTATTTATATTTGAGCATCACTTGCATCTGTTTGAGATATGTACTCTAGTGGGAATGAAGTTCAGTTTAATAAGGTTTTCATTCCTCTAGTAACGAAGTTTGTAACTGCAAAAATCATCACAGCACAGAACAATCATTGGTAATACTAACTTTGTCTTGTACACATGTGGAATTCGTCTAATAGAAAAAAATGGCACGTGAGATTTTTGTGAGAAGGAGGAAAGTAGGCAGATACAAGCATGTAAGAACATTGTGATGGAATATGTAGCCAAATGCATTGAGAGTAGATGAGAAGTGATATGTCTTCGTTAACCACATACAGGCCTCTCTTTTTGTGAGACATATGGGCAGTATGACTCTGATGTTCTTACTTACTATTTTTTTTCCAGTGTAAATATACTAGTCTGCCTTTTCTGTTTTTATTTTAGACTCAGGTTGGGGAGTTCCTGGGAGACAATGATAAATTTAACAAAGAAGTCATGTACGCATATGTAGACCAACACGACTTCTCAGGAAAGGATTTTGTTTCAGCTCTGCGCATGTTTCTAGAGGGATTTCGTCTTCCAGGAGAGGCTCAAAAAATTGATCGCCTGATGGAGAAATTTGCTGCTAGATATTTAGAATGTAACCAAGGGTAAGCCATATTTCAGAACTTTAGAAAGCTGAATCATAAGTAAAAAATCCTAATCTGTTAAACTTGCTGTTCTTTTTCTCCTTTTTCCCCTTCAGGCAAACTCTGTTTGCTAGTGCAGATACTGCCTATGTGTTAGCTTACTCAATTATCATGTTGACAACAGATCTTCACAGTCCACAGGTACGTCCCTAGAAAAATATTTGTGTAATCCATAGACATCTAACTTTCAGACTTTGTGACAATGTGTTTGTAAAAGCTTGATGTTCAGTTTAATGCCAATTAGTGTATAAGGAATGTGGTCGCTTAAGTTTGTGCATCTTTTAAGTATTGTGTTTCATGGATATGGAGGTTTTTAAACTGTTTTGGTTAGACCTTCCTCTAAGGTACCATTTCCCTACTCTGTGTTGAATAGGAATTATGTGGATTTGCTTTCATATTATGGTACTCACAGTAGGGATCTAGCCTACAGTCCAAGCTAGAACTTCTGTAATGATTTACCCATTGATTTTTTTAACACGAATCTGCTGCTGATTTCAGTTTGCTTGAAAAAATAATGCAGCTTTATTTTGATAAATACTGCTCACTTCTGCAATGCCTAATATTCAAGGTTGCAGTGATTAGCCATCATCATTCATTCAAGCAAAATCTGGAGTCTTGAACTCTTACGAGATTATGGGACTATGTTTAAAATAGCTTGGTCTGTATGACAAGATAAACCACTTTTTTGATAATATATGTCTAATTGATCTACAGATCCTACTGAATGTTTATGAGTGCTGTCATGTCCACGTGGTCTTTGTGTTATTTTGTGGATTTGACAGTGTAGTCTTGCATATGTTGGATACCTAATGTCTTCTGAATCATCAGATTTGACCTCGATGGTAACTTTTCATGTTTGGCTGCTTTATAGGCAGTGTTGTAACTGCTATGAACTTGCCTCATGTGTTGATACTAACAGCTCCTTTCTGGGTTTCAGGTTAAAAATAAAATGACAAAAGAACAGTATATTAAAATGAATAGAGGTATCAATGACAGTAAAGATCTCCCTGAAGAGTATTTGTCTGCTATCTATAATGAAATAGCTGGCAAGAAGATTTCAATGAAGGAAACAAAAGAACTAACAATACCCACAAAATCCAGTAAACAAAGTAAGTAGTTGCAGTATTAGCCTTCTTCAAAATCTTGACTTTTCAATTTCATGAAGTTATCTCCTTTTTTTAAAAATGAGAGATGAATGAAGCGAGCACCACTTACTTAACTCAAAATAAATCCTAACTTCTAATTTCATATCCAAAAAGGATGATGCTACCTTCAAGTCTGCATTAAATGCAACTGCGTATTTTCAGTTCCCTTTTCATCTGAATTCCTGGTATTTGGTGTATTGACTGTGGAGAAGGCAGGTTTTGCTGTTGAACACAGGGAAATACATTTGAGGCTTTACGAAGTAACAGTGGGGTTGACAGACATAGCGCAGAACAAGCACAGTAGTTGTTCCTTCTATTTCTAAGTCAACTCCTGTGTTTTCCTGCAATAACCACTCTGTCATCTTCAAAAAATTTGCATAATTTGGTTTGGGCCCTAATTTATGCACTCTATAAATTAATTATCTCTTCCTTTCTCAAATACCACAATGTGAAGATTCAGTTGTTATTCATTCTCGCTTTTCTACAGAGAACTTCAAGAAACACTTGACTTTTTGCCCATGTAGTCAAATTTGTATACTTTAAAGTCCTAGGCCAGCCTTATGAACAGATTGCTTACGGGAAATTTGCATCTGAAAAAAGAATCCCTCACTTTCAATATTTGTTCAGTTAACATAATGTTTTTAAGCTGATCCTTACATTCTACTTGGGTTTCACTTTCTTGATGAGATGGAGGTTCCATTACTGAAATGAAAAGGGGATTAAGGTAGTTCTTCCTTAGAAAAAGGATGTCCACGTACTTTTCTTGTTATTTTCTGTGCTGATGGATTGCTATGAAACTTCTGTTCACTGTGAATTGAGCTTAGTGGATGTGGTTTTTATGCTGTCAGTTGAGATGCTGGAGAAGAACTATTTATGGTAGAAATCTTAAAATTCTGTAAATGTTTAAAATTAGGTTACATTTCATATATAAGTTTGCCTTAAGATAAATTTTATCTATATTGTAAAAGAAATGCCTTGCTGCTATGGTAAAGATAAGAAAGTCAAGATAATGCAAAAAATGCATCTGTGTATGGCACTTCATGAAAAATTAAAACTGTTGTGTGACACCATGTAACATAATATATGACACCACTGCTAAAGATGCACAAATGAGAGGAAAAACTGTGTTTACAGGTGTTGCTAGTGAAAAGCAGAGAAGACTCCTATATAATTTGGAAATGGAACAAATGGCTAAAACAGCTAAAGCTCTTATGGAGGCAGTGAGCCATGTCCAGGCACCTTTTACTAGTGCGACACACCTGGAGCATGTGAGACCCATGTTTAAGGTAAGATACATGTTCAGATATTTACCTAGAATATCACATAGTTTCTTAATACAAAATACTGGCTGACAAGATTTGCTGAAAATACTAAAGATTTGTAGTTTTTGCTATGTTTTGATAATTTTGTAAGTTGTTTAACGTGCTATAGGAAAGAAGGGATTTTGATGCTTCTAATACAGTTTCATTTGGCCATGAAGGCCAATGGCATCCTGGGGGGCATCAAGAAGAGTGTGACCAGCAGGTGGAGGGAGGTCATCCTGCCCCTCTGCTCTGCCCTGGGGAGGCCCCATCTGGAGCACTGGGTCCCGTTCTGGGCTCCCCAGTTCAAGAAGGACAGGGAACTGCTGGAGAGGGGACAGCAGAGGGCTACAAAGATGATTGGGGGACTAGAACATCTCTCTGATGAGGAAAGGCTGAGGGACTTGGGTCTTTTTAGTGTGGAGAAGAGAAGACTGAGGG
>VXAK01001274.1:161219-179642 GCA_013399435.1 Arenaria interpres | reverse complement strand
TAAAAAAACGAAACAAAACACCACACTTGGTCATAGAACCACTTGAAGAAAAATTATAATAAGTGCTGCCCAGTATACATTATTTTCTGTAACCTTTCCTGCAGACTCTTTAACTTTTTTAATTCAGGAAAAAATCTGCACTCTTAAATTAAAAAAAATATAAATGGTTGGTGGGGTGGGATGTGATATCTGATTCATCAATCCTAGAAATTTCAGTTATCCAGTTATTCTACTGTTGTTTTCCTAAACTGGATTGTGAAACCTTAGTGGGCTTGTTTCCACTGCTGTTGCTGTATGAAGTGGCAGGTGGCATTTTGAAGTTGACCATTGGAGGAAAAAGACACGGAAAATAAGTACTCTGTAAAATGTCATTAACCAGGTCAGATAGGTAAGTCAACTTTCCACTGAACTTGTGTGCACATAATATGTGCTGATAAGCTCAAATATTTTTCTACAGAAGTTGGCATGTGTAAATAATCCATTAAAATCTTTAGAGAATCAGTTTATCGTATCTGGGGACAACCTGAAACAGACTTTTTCAAGCAAGGTTTTTACTGTTTTAATAATGCTAGATACAAAGGAAATTGCTGTGCTCTAACACAGGGAGGAGGGCACCAGAGGGGAAACAATGGAAGTGACTAATGTAAGAAACATTAGGGCATAAAGGAGAAATGACACCATTTGTGCTTTCCCAGGTGAGTTTTATCATAAAATTTTTGCAACTTTGATTTGTATCTAGTTAAAGGACTAGTTGGTCCCTTGGGCAGGGAAGGGAGCAAAGGAAAATAAATTGTAGAGATCAGGATACCTTAATTTGTTTATTTGTTGCTTCATCTGTTGGTCTGTGAAGCTAATTCTCAAAGTTCATGATGTTTCTTGAACAACACAGGGACTTGGTCTGTTGTATTCTTTAAGTAGTTAACTTTCTGATAGGGAGCTGGAAAACTGAGTTGCGCTGTTATATTGACTATATTTGTATAAATGCAGTTTTTATTTCTGTATCTGATAATGACTTACTGATACAGACTGCTCATCTGTCTTTAGATTTCAGATTTGAATCTAGAACAATCAGACCAATATGTAAGGTACTACAGCTGTTAAGTGTCATTATCTTCGTGCAATATTGGAAACACGGGATTTATGCTGATGGATCAGATCTCTGGTCATCAGGCAGAGTATTGATGCAAAAATTAAACATATAATTACCGACTGTGGCCACAGCTAAATGTTTCAGAGGCATTCAAGAAATTTAATCTTGGGTACTTGTGAAGAAATCAGTTAAGGACGTTCATTCCTATTTAAACCTGAAATCTGTTAAGGAAATGGAAGAATTACACTGTACTAGAATAATTCTTGATTGTTTAAAGTGTTGATTCTTCCTTCCTTCCCCCTCCTCCCCCGATTTGCCCCTGTGATTTGATCTCATTTATTGCTGTTACTCAGCATTGAGTCATGCTTCAGGTCCATATAAATCTAAACACTCATCCACAAGGTATTTGAAAACAGGAAATTTCTTGAGTTAGGACCTACAAGCTGGTCTTAAAGTAGTTGGAAGCTCATCTGTTTTATTGTTTACGTTAGCTTTTCAGTTATTTGAAAAATACAGAAAATCAGTTTGAACTAAAGCTGTCTAGAAGTTAACTTCCAAAGTGAAGCATGAGTTGGTAGATACTTGCAAATTATTTTTCCCAGATTCACTGGATCGTGTTCTGGACTTGCATTTGATAATCATTACCTACCTTTGGTTTTGCATATTAAATTTCTGTAGAAAATATAGATACTGCAGAGTACTGCTTTCCAGAGCTATTGTAACTCAGTTTTCAAACTGAATTTCAGTTGGAAATTTAGCTATGGCTTTAAAATGCTTACTGGATCAAGCCATTATTTGGAAATGAAGTGCTACCTGCCTGAAATGGTATTGGGGTTAGACACACAACAGTTCAGTGTTAACAAAACTGTAACTTCTGGAGAGTCTAGAAATTCTGTTTCTGTTTATTCGTAGAAACATGAAGGTCACAAACAGTGATTATGTCTCCTGTTCAGGTAACATCTGAAGAAGCTTTTTCAAGATGGGATTAGTGCATGTAGGTGTCTAAATTCTTTATTGGATCTGGACTGTAACTTGCAACACTTCTATATTAAAATGGGCATTTCAGTATGCACTGCTGACTTAAGTTTTTGTGTTCTTAATCATGTTTTGTTGATAAATTTTGCTTCCATTCCTAAACTTCAGTACTCGGATGCCAGTGAAACAGCTGTTTGTTGTGTCTGGCATTTCAAATTGTGATATGATCATTATGCTGTGTGACAAGCTGGATGCTACTGGATCAGCAGAGAGAAAAGGAAGTCTGGAAGTTGTAGGCTTCTTGAATGAAACACTGTATACACTGTATAAAGATGCATCATGTTAAATCCTCAAAATAAGAAAATGTTTCCAGTATCTTTCTTGAAAGGTTGTCTCTTTATGGTAGTGTATTGGATATACAAGCTAGATCGTTGTTTGGTTTTCACTTCATGGATCGGCTTTAAAAATTGGATGTGTTGCAATGCACGTGTTGCTGTGCATTAACATTACCATGTTTTTTACTCTTGTGCTGGAGGATAAAAGTTTCTTGAATTTCAGCAATCATATGCAACATTTAGAAATGTTTCTCTTAAATTTATGTTTTGTGATTGGAGAGAGAGACTCTGGTGCCCGTTGACATAATGCAGTGCCTTTTGTAGGGACTGGTGACTTTCATTCTTGCTTTTGCAATTAACTTGAGCAAATATTATGCACTCTCAGCTTCATGCATGGGATATTTCTTGCTTTGCTCTATTTTTCTCTACTATTGGAATCTATTTGTAATTTGTAAGTGAAAATTCAGATGTTTTCATTATTTGGAGCTGTCCTGTAGTTGAAATCATGAATGTGGAATTGTACCTGATGGTTATCTCGTGTATCTGAGAGAGAGAGAGAACTGGGGCAGTCCCTCTGCTAAGAGTTGAAGCAGAATAATTCAACTAAAAAGCTTGTGCTTTTGAGACTTTTAACGGCTTTCATCTACCTTTGAAAATCCTGAGGAAAATTTTGTGGATGGAAAAATGCTGCTGCTTTTTCCCCTTCCCCTAAGCTGTTGAGAGGAAACAAAGGATGACTTCTCAAATTAGACTTCCTTTCTTACAGAAACATTATCAGCCAACTAAGATGCTGTGCCAGTCCGTGTTGTACTGGATACCACAGGAGGTGGCTTTTGTACTGTTCAGTGTGTTGCTTGTAGCGGGAAAGGGGGAAGGGACCAGACCTCAGGTAGCTGTAATCCTGTGTTAGCTTCACCTGCTAAACTTCTACAAAGATCCAGTTGTTCTAGAAGACAAAGTAGTATTTTTGAATAGGAGCTGGTACCTGATTTTAATTTTTTTTTTATTTTTTAACTGCATTCTAGCTTCATTACTCCTGAACTTGGCACTCTTAGTTATCTGAAAAGCTTTTTGTACCAAATAGAACTTGTCTGCCTCTTTTAAAGATAAACCAGACCTTAATTCAGCTGACTTTTGCATGCCTTATATCATCAAAGTATGAAACTGCCTTTTTTTTTTTTCCCCACCTAGCAGGATTCCTTCCAAAGATGACAATTTAGGTGGCTTGAGCATCTAAATTAGGTGTCTTCCTAATTTTGAAGTTCTTGGCAATTTATACCTTAAAACTATAATACAAAGGGTAAACAGGAAGTAATAGAAGATGTACCTCTCTTATCAGACCTGTCAAATGCTACTCTAATTTTAAAAATATTGTAAAACAGTTTAGAATTACAGAGTTGTTTTCTGTCATGTTACACTAATGTATATTGAAATGACGCTATTTTGAACACTACTTGAGGCAGCTTTCAGTTTTTTCTTTAGGCTCTTTGATGAGAGTTTTTATTATAATATGTGAAACAGGCCTGTGAGATGTAATTAAATAGAAATCTCACCTCTTTAAAAATGCATTCTAGCAAGCAGATAGGCTACTGAAGGGGAAACTAATGTCATTGCTTATTGATTTGTTTGTTCCTGGACAAACCAATACAATAGCATGAAAACAAGCTTTCTTATTGTCAGTCAGAAATGCAAATGACTTACGAATTGAACTGAGGCACTCGAGTTACTCTGGTTCCTGTGACTTATGTTTTTCTCAATTTTCTGGGCTGCTTCTGAAATCGGAGTATTAAATTCTGAGAATCTTATTTTATACATATGGCTCATATATAATCTTCTCGGGAGACGCTTGGGGATGCTTGTCTTCAGTGCACCACATCTGTGACTTTTCATCACAAAACCTGGTCGCCTGCACACCTGCTTCTTGTGGAATCAACAGCAAGTTCTAAATAAACTGACTAATTATGCTGCTTCCCGGCTCAGCCCCAGTATTTGTCTGGGGTAACCTCCCACCCTTAAGAGGGAAGGGGCAGGGGAAATAATTACTTTTTACTAACCTAATATCACTCAAAAAGCATGAATATTAAGTATAGGGATTGTGGAATTCAGCATCACAACTTCTCTGTCACTGTGGTATCAGGACATTGTGTTAGCTACTAGGTAATAAACGGAAATAATGCCATCTAATCAAACTGCAAAGATGTTCTTTCACACCCAGATCCATTCCTCCTGCTGGAGTTTAGAGAGTTACTGTACTTACTGCCCTGTTTCTGGGTTAGGAGATCTTGTCAGTTGATAGCTTTAAATCTGGTATGGCAAGGGGTGTAAACTAGATAATTGATTTGGAGTGCAAATAGGATACTTCATAAGTTTTACCCGTGTTTGTTAGTACTCTTTTTCTGTGCTGCACTTTAATATTTTTTAAGACAGTTTATTGAGAAAAAACATTTTGAATACCAATTACTGAAAGGACTATGTGCTTCTCCCTTAAATATTGATGGTGTAGAGATATTTAGCTTGGTTACAAACTAGCAATGACAATAACAAGATTCTCATCCAGAGTAATTAGGTAGGTGTTGTTTGGCTCTGTTGTCTAGGTAGCAAATAGGAGGATGCTCTTAAGTGTTTGCTGCTGTTCTGCATGTATGTCAGGTCTGAGCTGGAACTCCTCTCTGGAATCTTTTTGATTAAGAACTTTTATGGCAAGACAGATATTAATTAGCAACAAGATACGAGGCTCTGATTCAAATTAACAGATCAGTAGTATAATCCACAAATGCACAAAGGAATAAAAGGGCAGTTTAATTTATCTATCTTATACGGGATGTTCCTGGGGTCAAGCTACTTGTGTGGGCTTCTTTGTCTGGCAAATAGAAATATATCTTCCACCGGTTTGGAAAAAAGACACTTAAAGGGACGGAGTTGGGTGGAGGTCAGGCTCAAGAGAAAGCTTCTGCCACTTCTAGGATTGCACTGTCTTATAATGGTGCTCGGGTTCTCACCCCCCAGCTCCCTCCCTCCGATGTCCCGTCCCCGTCCCCCCCGCACAGCTCCTGGAGCTCCTGCTGCTGAAGGCAGAACATCAAAACTGACTGGCAGGAGGTCTGACAGAGAGACTTGCTGGTGCATTTATTCTCCTTAGACTTTGCAGCTGTAATTAAGTGAAAAAGTGAGTTGTCAGATCTAACAAAGAAGTTCATTGCTTTCTTTTCCTTTGAGCGAGTTTTTAAAATCCTTTTGAGAAGCTCTGGGAGGAACCAGTTTTACTTGGAACCTAAAAACTTCCAAGTAAGTAGTTTTAATTGCTTAGGTTCAAATGTTCTAGAGTTAAAAATTGTGGGATGGCTGAGATTCTTTTCTTCCTCCGGTTTTGGAGAAACAATGTGTTGGCTGGTGTTAGGGAGGAGTTTGTTTTATCTAAAAGGGGAAAAAATGCCCGGGGGGGTGGAGGGGACGGACACAGGAGGACTGCCAAAATAGGCTGGGGGGGGAGTTAGCTGTGTGGCTAGCTTTTGCCTTTTGGTTTAAAGTTGCATGTCCAGAGATAGTTTGAAATAGATTTTTCTTTTTCTGCATATTCTTGATTCCTTTAAGATTTGCTGAGCTTTGGGGAGGCTGTAGTTTGTATTTCATTTTTTTTTTTTAAATTGATTTAAATGTCTCGTTTGAATCAGTTTTAAGGCTGTCCGTTTTTTGTTCTTCTTTTACCTCAATATTAGCTCGCTTATTATTTAAAAAAAAAAAACACAACTAAATGGGCATATGGTTTATTGTTTGAATCTTATACCATTTGACTGTGTATCTACTGCATTATAATATATTTGAGTTTCCTAAATCCCAGCTTTCAATGTCCCAGTAATAAAAACATTGCTGCTTGTCACCTTCATAATTCTCATAAGTTGGAACTAATTGATTTTTAGAGTTACCAGCTCCTGAGAAAGGGTTTTAGTGAAAAGAAAAACATCCTATCTATCAGAATTATGTTGAGTTAGACACTAATGCAAGGTGAGGTGTGCCAGTGCACAGTCTGCAGTACAGTTAAGTACAAATTCTGGCACTGGTTTTCTCTGCTTGAGCATCTTAGCTTTTAGATCACAGCACAACAGCATGAGTGAGCAATGTTTTAATGTTGTTTTGATGCTGCCTGCTGCTGCCCTGGCCTGTTTAATACTTTTACCCAGGACTCTGGGTGTTTTTGGAGGGCGCGGAGAGGAAAAGCCTCCAAGTGCTACTACAAGGAAATTCTCAAAGGGTTGCTGTGCACATTGCTGTTGCACACGCCTGTTTAAATAAACATCCTTCCTTAAGAAAAAAACAAAATCAAGATTCCAGAAATACTTTATTGCTGGGACTTTGGCTTTGGGACAACAGGACTAGCATTTGACCCGTACGGCAGGTTTAGCATATAGACAAAAGGATTCATTTTCTTCCTGTAGCTTACAAAACTGGAAATGCTGTGAGGCTAACAGATCCCAACTGCTTTAAAGCATTTTTAGAAAGGAGTCTTTTTAAAAAAAAAAAAAAAAAAATCGCTGAATGTTTTTGTTTTTTAACTGGTTCTGGACTCTAAGAAGTAACTGGCAGGGCTTCTGTATGGTTGTGAACATAGACAAACTTTTTTTAACGTTGAGTGCAAATTTGCTACCATTAGAACTTGTTTCTGAACAATTCAGGTGTAAGAGGCTATTGCAAGCAGTTCTTGGGGATTTTTTTTTTTTCATACTCTCCAGGATTGCATAAGAAAAATTAAGTTGCTCTGTGTCTTTAAATATTTTAGGCGTTTTTAACAAACTAGTGCTCTGCAACCACACTTGAATACAGGAAACCTTTCTTCTTCTGTGCCGTCATCATTTGCGATACGTCCCCCGACTGTACAGCCGCTCATTTGTTCCCGGCCGTGTCAGTCAAATGTGTGCGTCTAGCAAACTATCCTGTCACTGTCGTGGGGCTCTGCCTGTGCCTGGAACTGACAGCAGGTACAGACAATGCTTTCAAACAGCCTTGAATGATTTTTTTTTTAATTATTATTTTATTTCTTTTTTAGTTTTATTTGATTTTTTTAGGAGGGGAAAATGTCTCGTCTGTGGTATGGGAAGAAGGGAAGAAAGCACCAGCCAGTTAATCATAAATACGCTCTGGTAATTTTCAGTGTAGTATGTTCATTTCTGTTATTGCATTTTGTAGTGTTGTGGTGCAGAGACAGTTGCTGGAAACTTAAATTTTGAATGGGTAAACAGGATGTTAAGTCACAAATTTTCATTACTTTTAGGTGCATAACCTAATTGCTGGTATTCCATTGGCATTAGATGAGAGATACTACTTTGAGCATTAAGGGGTTCACTAGTTTCAGGGTTGCTTCCCCTCCCTTTTGAGTAATGTATTTTTTCAACAAAAATGTGATTTATAGCTAAATACCATGAACAGTAATTTGCATTGACATTTAATTAGAATAGTGTTAATCTCCTGCATTGCCGTTTGATTATACCATCTCAGAAGTCATTCAACCATAGGAAGGTGTGATGGAACAGTATGCTGTAGTCCCACTCTCTCACGTATATTGAAAGGGTGGACCAATACCATTGTTTTTACACTTCATTAGATTTATATAAGTAACTGTGTTGTTTTTTCAGTGTTGCTTTCCCCAAATAGACTTAAATTTATAGTAGTACGTAAAGGAAATCGTTCTCAGTGAGACTTGCAAAACAGTAACATCCTGGGGATAGGGAGGAAGTGATTGTGACAATACACTTGTTGTGCTTTTACCAGCTGGTAGATCTGGAAGATACTTTCCATTCAGACACTGACTGTGACAGGCTTTTTACTGACTTTAAGAGTTATAGATCTCTGGGTTTTGCTGCATCCTGGTTTTGGAGGTGCTGTGGACTTTGGTTTTTATTTTGAACTTTATTTGTAGCCAAGTTACGTGCAGAATATGAGATTGTCATGTGGCAACAACTGGGTTTGTAAACGTGTTCCTAACTAACAAAATATCTTTGAAATAATAGGCTTTTAATTTTCCTCTGTGGCAACGGAATGTAGAATGGAGATGTAATTCCTAAATTAACTCAAATGTAATTTGAGCATGCCCTGTAGCAGTGTAGAAGTTATCTGCAGTTTACTAAGAGTGTATTCTTCGATATACATCTATATATCTACATATATAGTTATATTTTGCCCAGCTAATTAAAGTATTAGTATCTCTTGTTATAATTATTTCCCTTAAGACCAACACTTCATTTTTGGCCAAACTCTAACTATGCTAATAAAAACAATAGTTACCAGCTCTTAAGGAGAGGTTGAACTAAAGCAGACTGTTAGAATCTTCTTTGCTGTGAGAGAGGAGGTTATTTAAATGCATAAAGCAAGTCAAATCTGGAAAAAGGGTATAAAGTATCTACAGATAGGAATATTTTTAAAATGTTGCTATGTCGACAAGACATGCTCTGTTCTTAAAGTTGGGTTTTTTCCTTCACTGAATGATCATAAAGCTAATGTGCAAGTGTAACCTTCTTACAGAAAAGTGGGAAGGGGTATTGGTACCACTACTTCTGTGTTATGCAAGACAAAGTGGGAAGCAGATTAAAGAGACTGGCAGCATATGTGAAGTACATTCGGGTTTTTGACTAAATGTTTTGTTAATGGTTGTTCTGAAATTTGGATGAAAACTCATCTGACATGAAATAACGTAGTGCTGGACCAAGTGGAGTGATACAATAAAACAAGAATGTGTGCTTGAAGCAAGTAAGTCCCCCTGGATTACTTACTTCAAAGGCTTTTGTTGTTTTCACGGTGATAGAGTAAATTAGGGGGTTCGATATTTTCTCAGGATAAGAGATCAAAATTTTGGTGACTAACCAATGCATTGTGCTCCCCCTTCTAAAAGCCAGTAATGTTGGCTTCCCACTTTTTTTGTAAATCAGTTTGGTATTTACTGTGTCTCTTTATTGTACTACAACACAAGAGATGCCAGTAAGTTTCTAGAATGTCAAAAACGCAGGCAACCATTCTTTCTGTCAAAGCACTTTAAACAAAAGACATCAGACAATGTAAGAGAACAAAAGGGGGATTGCCTTCTTTAGGAATGCTTGCCCAGATGTTTTGTAGAGTGTCAATAGGCAGCATAGCCAAAGGGGACAAAACCACCGAAAACTTAATCTTTGGCATTTATATTATTATGACCTTATGCAGAGGGAATTAAAGAGGTGTTGGTTTTAATAGCTTGAATGATTTGAGACTTGCACAACTTCTGAGGTTCTTGATTTATTGGTTAACTGTAGTTGGTAAGCTAATGGCTATAGTTCTCTGGCTGTTATGGAGATATAATAATAGGGGCTTACGTGTGAAAGATGAGAATTTAATACTTCATCCCAGTGGATATCAGAACTGCAAGGTTGCATCACTTCAATAATACGACAAATATCTGTTTAAAGTCAGCTTTCCATAATGATTTTTGGTTTAGAGTAATTGAGTGCACTGATGATCTGAGTCTCTTTAAAAATAAAAAAAAGCAGAGTGTGGTCCAGTACTTTCTTACACTGATCACTAAGCCTAGAACCTTTCTTTGATGGGAAACTTTCCTTGATGGGTATTTGCCATACCCACTGTCCTAAATAATTAGGGGGTTTCAGCATATACCTTGACTAGATCTTCTGTTTAATTATTAGGTATTGTATTGTTTGCAGTTTTAATAATTATGAAATACTAGGCCTCACTGCAAATGCAGGCAAAGTACAGTAGCAGATGAACATTTGAAAAGTTTGATTATAAGTTGAAAGAAAACAAATGAGTAATAGAGGCTTATATTTTCCCTGTATGTTTTCAATCGTCTGTGCAACCTGAAGTTGATCCTTAGTTGATCCTTTTTCTGATTAAGAGGCAAACAGTTCCATACTGGGCTGTGATTCAGTTACCTGTTTCTATGCATGTGTAGCTCTTTGTTGTCATACCCGAGAGGATCTCTGCATGGCACTATGAGAACAGAGATGTAACCTTGCTTGGCCTGCATTCTCCTGGAGTGGCAGCTTGAGGTCAGGCACCAGGTGCTGTGGTTTCAGCAGCTGAACCTCTGGTTTCTCTGCTTGTGAGTGCTCAAACTTCCTTAAACGGTTTTGCAAGAGAGTGGGGTTTCATTGGTAATGCTGCTACAGGTCTCTTCTTTTAATTTGGACAAAGTGAGTTAAGTTGCCTGACCTGCCTCTTCAAAAGAGTAATTTTCATAAATCTAATTCTTAGTTCTTTGCACAAACAGCCTAAATTTTATTTAGTGCTTGCTCGTGTTTAGTTCTCTTGCTGGCATTATCGTATCTCTCAAATTAATGATTTCTCCTATCTTGAAAAAATAGCTTGTTACATAGGTTTCCAGACTCAGTGTAACACTGCGTGTGCTGCAGGCTTGGGTTGCTTTCTTCTCAAGTTCGTTCATTAATTCTGGATATTGCTGATGTTTTAATTTATCTTCAGTGTATGTTAATTACAGCTTGGTACAGTTGCTGTGGACTTAGAGCACTTTGAGGCAGACACTTAACAGTCCATCCTGCAAAGCTGTGGGGACAATATTGATCACAGGGAGAATGTTGCTGTCATTTAATGTACTCGGCTCCTCTGTCCCTGCTCTGGGAAACACCTGGGTGTGCAGACCAGTTCTGAGATGTCAGTTTTAAAGCTATTGAAAGAGAGAAAGATCTGCAATGCCAGCCAATTCAGGGGACTGCTGTGATTCTCCTGTCCCTCTTCTCTGCTTAAAATGGCTAGCTCTTGTACTCTCCCTTACTTGTCACCAGTAGAGTGACAGGGAGCTGAATTGGCTGAAAACCACACAAGACAGAAAATGGTTAGCTTTGCAGCCACACTCACTAAAAATCATTCAAATTAAATTAGGCTTACCTTTTTTCAGAATGATACCTTTTAACCGTTTATCTGTGTTAAACTCCATGTATTAATGCATTATTGTAATGTGGTCAGTATGCCCCAAATAATCATATTTATGATGGAGAAGACTGCTTCTTCAATGTTACTTCCTCTCAAGCAGTCTAATGTTTTGGGAGGAAACTAAATTTGTCTGAAAAATGAAGTTAGTGTTTTCTCTTAAAATATCCATAACAGTATTCTGTTCACAAATGCACCTTTCATTTTCATTGGAAGATACTTACAGCCTATAGAAAAGGTTTGATGCTTTCTTCCCCCTCCCTGTTTACTGATGAATTGGAGAGCGACTGATATTTTGGAGTAATTTTGTAAATGGCCTGATAAAATTATTGGCATTTATTTTTTCAATTAAGTGGAACTTTAAAGGTTAAACTTCTTTTTGACTCGCAAGAAATAATGTTCGTGGAGCTTGCAATTCACCTGATTTTACACAGATGTATTGATTCAAAGTAAAATTGTTCAGCTTTCATTCTCTTTCTAATACTTGTTTTTTATTTCATATTCACGGTTAGTCACGAGGGTATAGATAAGTTATGTTGAAGAGAACCACTTATACTGTTACACTTCTTCCATTCTTATCTTTCAGAAGCCCTGTTCAGCTCTGATAAGACCCTCCCTTTCTCCAAGGAGACAGTTTCAGTTACTTGTTAGCTCTGAAAGTTTAGCTGTACTTGGCTTGAGGGCAGCCGCTACGTGCCCTGTTACCAACCCTGCCTTAGGTGCCTGTGCATTGGTCACTCCTGGCTTTGTGGAAGTGGCAGAGGATGCTGCGTTGGTGTAAGCAGTTCTCATGTTCACAGCTGTGTATAGCTGATTGATGTGACCAGTGGCTGAAAGGGCTGATGTGTCACCGCCTGTGTGGGAAATTGTCCTTCTTCGACATTTGAACAATTGTAACTGTGTTTTTATGTGGATTGTTGAAGGCCAAATAAGTCCCATATTAAGAATTTTGATTTCTTTTTTGCTCACTGCAAATGCCAGCATGGCTTGCAAGAGTAGGTACTCTGACATACTTTCAGAAAAACAAGGTTTAGAAACATGAGTTTCTCTAAAAGGAGAGTCCTAAACGTCTTGATTGCTTGAATTGTTACTATGAAAACCCTCAATTTGACTTATTGCATTAAATACTAGAACTCTTGTGAGTTCTAAGTGGTTAACTCAAATATAGGTGATGTGGAGAGTCAAGCTGAAAGGCATTCACACTACAAGAGACATACAACTTATCCCATGTTTTTTCAACAGTTGCTATTATGAATAGAGGAGATAGTGTTAGATCTCTAAGGATATATCCCATGTTATTTCAAACTTGATTAGCCCTTGGAATTGCCCTATGGTAGACTGTTTCAAGTCCCTAAACAGAATAATTTTTGCCCTGAAGCACACTAATCTCCTGGCGTACACACTATTTGTTTTGGTATGTTCCAGTCAGTGCCCAGATTAACCGTAAGAGGTTTGTTAAGCTATTCTTCCCTCTTCCTGCATTCTTTTTGAAGCAGGATATAACTAGAGAAAGAACAGGAGGTCCTTCAGGAACACATCCTGATCCTCAAAAAGTAGCTTTGGATATCAAGGAAACTGGATGCTGATATGGCATATGTCATGGATGGAGTGATGCACTTCACTTGTAGACAGAAGCAGTGATACGTTTATTGATATAAAACAGGGATTTAACAAAGTTTGATGGTAAATGTGACAGTGCTTTAACAAAGTTTGATAGCAAGGCACACTTGGTTGTTTACTGCACAGAGGACAGGGTCAGACAGAACTGCCAGGAGACCCTCCTGTTGAGTCAAGGTTCAGAAAGGAACCCCTTGCTTTCTAAATTCCTCCTTGGAGAGGAGTCTAGGGGTGGCCAGATCCAATCCTAGGCCCAGACTTGGTCAACGGTTTACATCTAAAGGATTATATATGTGCAATCAATCCTTTATATCACTTAGCTAAGATGACAAAGTCTAGCATGCTATTAGTCACTTGACAAGGATCTGTTGTGGCAAGGCATCTCTGAATCTCAAGAAGTAACCTTGAGAGACGTCCCTACTCAAGGGGAGATCCTGGCGTGCAGCCTGCTGCCATGCCCTCAAGGGGCTCTTTGGCTGTTCACTATTTATGGGGGTGAGATGATTGACCTGTGGTCGTATTTGCATATCGATCTCAGTACCAGTATGCAAAATTGCATTTGTCTTTCATGAATGAAAGACCTTGCTTTCTGGGTATTTCTAATACCATTGGAAAAACTAATTAATTTCTTTGTTTAAGAATGAAAGTTAAAAGTGGAATGAGGTAGAAAGTAGCTCCTGGAATGATCAGGATAACAGACAGGTGATGTAGGGGTAGGGGGAAGGGAAGAAAATAGGCGGTTTATTTAGCTTGGTGAAATAGAGTAGAGGATTAATGTGACTACGAGTAAGGAAGATTGAAGAAATTTTGATGGAAGAGGAAACAGCATAAGCAGACCGTGAATTAAACCAGGTTATAAAGCAGAACAAACTTCTAACTAGTGATACTACAAACACTCCAAAACAGCCCTCTTAAGCCTTGTAGGGACAAAATGCTAGCTGTTCTCAAGATATGTCTTGATCAATTCCTCAATGGAGCTGTAGGAGGTAGTTACCAGTAGGCTTAGACATACACGAGCTACAGAATCCTGAAGTACATAATCTTGTCTGCTGCAAAGCAAAAACAGAACATGTTGACCTAAACCATAAGCATTTTATAGAAGGTCAGGAACTGTAGCTGAACTGTTGAGGTATCTTAATGTGCTCATTTAAAGCCTAGCTCAGTGATGAGTGGATTACTTTGATATAGTTTGTCTTGTGGTTTACTCGCAGAATTTAATATTGACTTATACTTAAAATAAGCACTGGGTTTGAGAGGGTGGATTCCTCGCCCTTAATTTTCCTGTGGATATTTTGACATTCTGTGACATGCTATTTATGATGTTTGTCATTGCATACCAATGGTCTGCCACTATGATGGCTTTTGTTCACAAAACAAATGTAGAGGCATAATTTTATGGTATGCAACAGGTTCAGGATGCCAAGGAGCTATTATTGTGTACATGCCTGGATAGGTATTCATGTTTCTGTCAGGTAAAAAATTTATCAAAGTACCTTGTCCATGCCGTTCTGAGGCTGCAGGGTACCCCCATGGCATCTGAAAGGGCGTGTCAGATCTTGTTCACTGAGCCAAAAGGTCGATGAGCAGTACCCAGGTGCCGGGTAGTGGTAGAGTATGCGTTTGGCAAGTTGAAGGCGAGATGTCATTGCCTATAAAACTGTTTACGTTCCAGTATGTGAAACAGCAACTATATAATGGAGTTGGGGATAGGGTGGGGTTTTCGGGATTTTTGGGGTTTTTGAAGTTTCAGGTTTTTCATTTGGTTTTTTTGTTCGCTTTTTCCAAGAATCTCCTTAAATAACCACACGTTTATGGCCCATTGTAAGGTAACTACTGCCTGTCATATGATAGTGGCTAAGCTTGAAGAAGCACAAAGGCTAAAAGGTCCTCACATTATTGCTTTTCAGGATTACATTCATAAGGTGCTGTGGTGAACAATGTATTTTCCAATGAACTGTCATAGCAAATAAAAGGATAAAACTACACTGTCACTTATAAGCTTGAGTGGAATAAGGTAAAGCTTTGCGTATATCTACTTGACTCTGAGAATGCACAAACCAATACAATTTACAACAATTTTCTTGATATTTTAAGGGAAATAGAGTTCTAGTAATTACTGGTTACTCAGTAATAAAACTGGATGTCACAAGTGTTCCTTTTTCCTTGCCTTGCAGTTGCATGGGGTAGAGTGAACCATCGCTGCTCAAGAGCCGGTCATGCATGACTGTGGGCTCTGCTCAGGACAGTGGCGAGTATCTGGCCAAACTCCTTGTAGTAGGGGCAGGTAGATGGGGAGCTGCTGGACTTGTGGTTATCTTCCTTTGCGCTGTGGTAGGCTCTAGAAGTTTTTAATACACTCTTACTACATGGGGCATCCATTTAATCTCCTCACCAGCTGTTTTAAGATGCTTTCATACAAATGATGATTTTGAGTTGTTCTCAAAATCACATTATTTGCTGTGGTTACATCAAAATGACTGTTGTAGTCCTTTAGCCAGCTTGTTGCACCAGAGCAGCATGTTCTAGAGCTTTCTGACAAAAGGCCGTACAACTCCTGCCGAAGTGGAGGTGCTGTTTAGAGTGAATATGTTGGCAGATGAGCAGCTCCTGAAGCTTTCAAGGTGAATAGAAAGTCCAGGATAAAGACATTGTGGGGTGGTATTGGGGAGCTATTAAACCTGAGTCCTGCTACCTTGTCTTTAACTGTATCTTCCCTGTCAGATAGAAGTGTCAGAATCTACTGAGAAGCCTGAGGTTTGCTTCTAGTCTTTATCCAGGAAAGCAAACCAGATTCACAGGATTCATTTATCTTGGTGTAAAGAGTGCTTGAGAGGACTTTGGGCTGAAGAGTTAGGGTTAAGGCATGCAACTCGGATTGACTTCTGATTTAGCATCCTGATAATGGTAACTTTATGTGCTCCTTTAGCAGTTCTATATTCATCTTAGAGCAGTGAGCTTGACCTGACTGCTAGTGCCATTAGTGTTTTATTTGTAATTTTGCTGTGTCTACCCATATGTCTAAAATCACCTACACGCACATTGTCCTTGCAGAAACAAACATCTTTTAGCACTTCTTGTTTGTTTGTTATCATTGCACATTTTCCCTTCATTACTCTCCTCCACTTTTTTCTTTCTTACCTTTTTACTTTTCTTCAACTGTCAGTGGAATTATTGTCTTCCTGTCTCCATATTCAGGTAGTGTCAGTGGCTGAGTATCACCGCAGGATCGATGCTCTAAATAGCGAAGAACTGCGCACACTCTGCAGACGTCTCCAGGTGCCCTCTTCAGTAGTTTAAACCCCATCTCCAGATACTCAAACCATCTTTCCTTGTAGTGTCTTTGATCAGGGCAAGTCCTGCATTCAGTGGGTTTGTCTTGTCTACAGCACTACAAGGATCTAGCAGAAAATTCCTTTGTTTTGGGTGTATTTAATTGTGAAATGCTATGATGGCATCAATAATTTTGTGATGGAATTATTACTTCCACCTTTTTCAAACAGGAATTTTCTGTCAGAATTTGAAAATTGTTCTCGGTACTGCTTGACTTGGAGTGATGTGTTTTTAACTTCCACTTCAGACTGGTGTGTTGTGTTAGATAGAAGCTTTCCTAAAAAGAATGCAAAACAGGTGAAGAATCCAAAACCTTGTTGCATGGGTGTTTAATTTTATATAGGAATCTCTCATCAAGAATCTCTCAGTACTTGGCAAGTATGAAGCTTCACAACTTCTGTGGAAGAGGTAAGTATTTTTCCCATTATACAAGCAGGTAATTGAGGTAGTTCAACACAGCAATGGTCGTACACACGGAGCTGGTGATGGAACTCTGTTCCAAAAGCAGTACTATGAAAATAGTACTTCGGTTTGGATTTTTGAAAGTTTACTGATATGGACTTAAACTGGTATTTGCATTCTCTTTAGGTGTTTCTTAGTTCTCTGGCAATTATGAACTCATTAGTTGTTGTGTATGTCATACATTACTTACTGATGGAAAGCATAGCTCAGAACTCCTTAGAAGCCTTGAGTATTTTGTTTTCCTGTAGTGGTTGGCTGCTCAAACTGTAAAAACTTTCAGTTCTGTTTTTTTTTTTTTTACTTTGATCTTGGCTATTTTCCCACCTGTTATATAATTGCACATAAGAAAATACTTTCTTAACTCTTATTTCTGATTATTTAATAATCAGTAATTAATTGCTTTAAAATGTTTTGTAAGTAGTATGGCTACATAAGTCAATAATGAGCTGCACTTCTATTGGAAAATTGGAAATTTTGCAGAAAAAATGTTCATTCCCACTTGAGAACAAAACAATTCTGTTTCTGGCAAGTGGTGGTGGAGAATCCTTGTATTAATATTCTAGAAATGCAAGAGCTCTTTCCAAATACCTTTCACCTGGAATGCCCAAAGTCAAGGTTTAGGCTGACTCGAAAAATCTGATGTGATGGGCTGGAGCCTATAAACCCTCTGCTCTGAGGCTGTTTGAGAGTTTGTGGTGTAGACTGTGTGGCAGTTACTAACCTCAGAAGCCCCTGGAATCTGAATACAGTCAATTTGCGCTCTCAAATTTTAGCAGGAAATAAATTAGCAAGTTTCAAAACTATATGGTGTTCTGTCCACCAGATCCCTTTGAACTGATACATGTCTTTATCTGCTTCTACAAAGCAGTGTTCTTCCTAGAAGACAGTTGCTTTACTGCAATAATAATTTTAAAAGGAAAAAAAGCCAAACAAAACCCCCACATTTCCCCCACACACTACTTTAATCCAAATTATTCATGTTTTGCATGGTGCACTTTATCAGAATTAAAGAATAACAAGGGAATAAGCTTTCTGCTGTGCACGTGAACAATGCTTAACTTTTATGGAGATGAAGCAATAGTAGTGTATGATGGATGAAAGGCATTTAAGATGGAAAAGGTTGGACTACAAAACAACATGTTTTATAGATACCACTCTGTAATGCAGTCTATAGGTCGTCTTTTTGTATGCGAAGCTGTATGGATAAAGGCATGTACTTTTTGTTGCAATATGGAAATCAGGGCATAGTTTATATTGGAAATGCTTGTTACCTTCCATTGAAAAAGGTTTGAGCTTTTTGCTTGCTTGATATTCACTTTCTTTAGGCGCACCTTTTCTTGAGTTAAGAGTTAATATTGTAATTAAGTTACTTTTTGAAAATACTTTGACTTTATAAGCCTATTTTTAAGTAACAAGAGTTTGTGATAGTAACTTTTTTTATAGTTCTTGAGAGATGGGAAAGGGATATTTTTTTTTTTTCTTTTCCTGGCTCAGGTGGCTGTATTTGCTTAAATATTCCTGTCTGTATTTCAGATGTGTCTTTTGATTTGGCTTTTCTTTTGTTAACTAAGAAAGTTCTCTTCGCAAAAGCTTGGCAAAGTTTTATCATGGTGGTATTGTGAAATACCATGGTTGTGTCCTGCATATTAAGGGCTGCATCAAAAGATGCATTGCTAGCAGGTCCAGAGAGGT
>VXAK01001274.1:91351-155900 GCA_013399435.1 Arenaria interpres | reverse complement strand
AAGGAACGCTTGGAAAACCTACCTACAGCCAAGCAGTTTCTTAGGATGGGCAGGAGAAAATAGTTTCTACTTTATATGCTAAACATAATCCAAGTCAAGGCACTGGCTTTAATGTCTCATTCTTATTAGTCCCAAGTTTCCCAATCTCACTGTTTAATGTGAACAAGACCACAGAAATTTCATTTTGGGTTTTTTTTTTCCTTTCACATACAGACAAATGAGAGCGTGCTGGTGGAGTGCTTTGGTACTTGCATCTAGGCTGCTCTCGCAGATGTTGAAACCTGCTTCCTACTGGCAACAGAAATAATGATTTTGGGAGGGTTGTACTTCATGGGGTGTAGTTGATTTTGCACAATAATGCAGGGATTTTTTTCTAGTTATTCTAGTTCCTGAAAAATTGATAGTACTTTAATCAGGCTTCAAAATCCAATAATCAGTCATTAGACCTTTTTAACTACTGTTGCAATGTTCTTATTCCTGAATATTATAAATACTTCTACTGCCCAGCAAAGGCTTAGTTAAAATCTGCCTCTGTTGTAACACAGGGTAACCAATGCTTACCTGTTATTTTGATTTGAATAAAAAATGACATGAAAAGTAACAATTCAGTTACAGCTGAGAACTTGCTGAAAATAGCATAGTTGAAGTGGAAGAGGAGCTACATATGAAGGAGCAGAACTATTTGATTTGCTATTTTTAAAATGATGTTGTTTCTGAGAAGTTTCTGAGTTCAGATTTTATTCCTTTGATTTATTTTTTTTGTGTGCTATGTTCACTTTTTGAGAAGGAGTACTATTACTGTTTTTTTGTTTGTTTTAAATTGTACCACAAAGCACCATACCGTATCTTATTCAATGCACTCGGAACCATGATACCGTGTAAGGCTTTCCTGTAAAGAATTCCAAATCTGGCAGCATTTTCAACCCGATTCATTTATCAGTTACTATCACTAGATGTTCTCAGTATGTAGATTTTCTTAAGTGTTTTCTCTCATGTATTTTCACTTACAGGTTTTTGGTGCACTAGCATCTGAACCGTTTAAAGTGAGTGATGGCTTCTATGGTACTGGGGAGACCTTTATGTTCACTTTTTCGCCAGATTTTGAGGTAAGTAGTAATGACTCTGTATGCTTTTGCTTTTTTTCCCCCATACATGTTGTCTTAAAATATTTGCTGAATAAATTTAACAGTAAATCTGAAAAATTCTAGGAGTTGGCCCAAAAAAATGCCATCATACTAGTTTTCCAACAGAATTTATAAGTGCACAGTAAATCAGTAGTGTTTGCATAGTGAAAAACTTACTCAACCTGAGTATTCCACTGTACTGAAAATATTTCTACTCTTCTAAATTCTGCCAGGTGTCTGTCTGAAAATTCATAAACCTACATCCTTTTAAAGGGCATATCATCTGACCTTGAGTATTTTCTTGATATTTTTCATTGTGTAGAAGTTTCAGTGCTCAAAGAAGACCTATTTCAGAATGGTCTTATATTAAATAGTATAAAATGTAAGAGAATTTTTGGCTGCATATGTCTATTTCCTGTCTGAACTTGGTAACTTCATTAAATCAGTCTCTCTGCACTCATAGATTGTCTTTACTAATGTTTGGTTTCCTTTCTACCCAAACAAAAAGTTCACATATTTTAACTTGCTAGTCTGGTTTGCTTTTTTGTTTTTACCATTAGGTTTTCAAATGGACAGGAGACAACATGTTCTTCATTAAAGGAGACATGGACTCCCTTGCTTTTGGTGGAGGAGGGTAAGTTACAATTTCTTTTTGTCATTAGAATCTGTTGAAAGTGTGTATATCTGCACACGTTTGAAAAGAGGATTTGGAACTGATTTGTTTGATAGCTCAGGACTCAACAGTTACCAGCCAAGAAAGATTTAGTATGTCAGATGTTTAGCTTTCTATGTTGGGAAAACTTAAACAGGAGTTTTTCTTCAGTGTAGTGTGGCTTCAAGTTTCAGCCCTATGAGGTCGTGATGCCTTGTGTGCTCTGCTTGCATGTGTGTCTTGGTATATTCAGAATGGGCACAAGAGGATATGATTCTGATGGTATATAGATGTGAAAATTACATGTAACTAGAAGAGTCTTGAACTGAAACTGTACCATCCCAAGACGTGCCAATGTATTCAGAAACTATATGTTGGCTCCCTGCTGTGTTACCCCCATGCAAGGCTAGAAGCTTCAGGGGTGTTTCCCTCATTCATTATCAGCATTCTCCTTGCATATAAGAGTACTGTTAGGTCTTTTTCTTAATACAAATGGGGCTCAAAACAGAGGAATTCTGGTTAGCTTTTAATTTCAGAATGTCTGAAATAGAGATATTCACAAATTAATAATAAACAGTAAAAAAAAAAAGAAAAAAAACAATTTTGCCACTTCAAAGTTATCAATAACTATGAGGTACTTCTGTTGAAAAAAATTATATTATTCCTCCTTGTTCATGAGTTCTGAATGAAAAATACATTTATAAGTTCAATAGTTACTCCCTCAGTCTTTTGCTTTAATACATTGTCTGTCTTGCAGAGGGGAGTTTGCTCTTTGGCTCGATGGTGATCTCTACCATGGAAGAAGTCATTCATGTAAAACATTTGGAAATCATACACTTTCTAAGCAAGAAGACTTCACTATTCAAGACATAGAAATATGGGCTTTTGAATGAGTATTTAATTATTTCTACAGGGTATTGTCCCAAACCTACATGAATCAGTGCAGCTCAAATATCCCCAGGAGCAATATAATGCACCGTTTTACCTTTGGTTTTTTGTAAGTTTTCAGCATGGCCATCTCATTATTACTTTTAAATAGCAGACTTTTTTTCATGCTCTCACTTCTGTAATATACTGTCCTACTTTTTCTAAGCTGTAGACACTTTTAAAAAAATACAGACCATGTGGACTAAAAATTAACATTAGTTACTTTGAGCCTTGCAGCCTACACAATTTTCTTATCCTTTTTACAGTTGCCTCCCAGGTTTCCCACACACACCTTTCTGCAATCCTGCGAGGGGGCTGCTTCATTGAATATAGGATATTATTTTTGTATTCAAATTATGTCTATAAATGAAGTTGCCCTCTGTGTACCTATATAAGAAGAAAGCTGCGTGTGGGTATTTGGCAGCAGCACTGTAGAAACCAGTCCGGACCAATGATGGGTTAATTCATATGGTGCCACAAACAAATGAGAAGCCCAGCATTCCTTCTTAACACGTACCAGGACACACACGGGGAAGTTAGAAAATATCCAAAGTCAACAGTGCCACTTGTCTTGTTTATTGTTCATGTTTAGAAAAAAGTCAGTTAATACATGTTCTAGCTGCATGCTGATTGTATTAATGAGTGTTTTGCACATGCTGTTAATGATCTGCAGGTTTGGGACAAAGACTGAAATATTGAGCTACATGGCAAGGACTTATAAAATATTAAGGGAACGTAAGAATATGGTAGTTCCACAAAATTAAAAGGCTAAAGCAAGCAAAACTCGGTGAACAATTTGTAGCTATAGTAGGGCATTAAAAGTACAGAAACAGATGCATCTTTCTTCAACATAAAGTGTCAGATATATACTGTTATACTGTTGTAGCCGTGTAGCACATCAACTCCAAGAATATAGCTTATTCCTGTCCAAAGAAAAAAATAGTTGTGATGTTCTTGAGTGGGTCTATGTTGTAAATTTACAGTTAGCACCAGCTCTGATTAAAATGAGATAATGTACTATAGGTAGACAATATTGTAATTCAGTAGACTTGTGGAATATGCAAACTTACTGTCATGTGACCTCAAAAAAAAAATGACAGGCTAGAATACAGTTCCAGTAGCTCTTGTCCACTTTTGTAGGAAAATTGATAAGCCATTGTGGCAATAACAGCTCAACAAAACTGTTTGTTTCAAAGCTTTTATTCTATGTTCTGCAAAAACAAAACAAACAAAAGAAAACAAAAAAAATTGCTGTTAAGTGTGACAGTGACTGACTTTGTGCTGAAATTTCAGCTATTTCAGATGAACATTGTATATTATCTTGTAAATTAATGTTTAAAGTAGTTTTGTTATTATAGAAAAAGTGTTGATTGACGGGTTGCTTATAGCACTTTAAATTATTCTAGAAATGGAATAAAAGCCAAATGGGTTGGCTTAAGTAGATGTAGTTGTATATTATTTCAAAATATTTACATCTCTGGAAAGTTTTAAAAACTTATTTGAAGACAGTTTACTGCTATGGTAATGAGAAAGGGCAGATGTTTCATCTATAATATGCTAATGCTCAATATGAATAGAAATACAGGGCTTTGTTTCCTGTCTCTATGTATAGCTCTTTATCCTTATTAGAACTTAGTACAATGTGTAGACTAAATGTTTACAAAATAAGGAACTGTAAATAAATTGAAATGGCTTTTCTCCCCTTTGGTCTTCCACAGCAGTATTATTGTCTTTGTGGAGTTAGACTGATTATTACAACAACAACAAAAAAAAAATCCTGTAATGGATTTTAAGTACTATAAGGTCACAGTGATGTATAGCAAATAAATCTAAATATATGTAAAAATAAACTGGAGTTGGAGTTTATTTAGAAGCTGGAGTTTACTTAGAAGAACAAACACAGATTATTGCTGCTCATTTAATAAATTTATTGAATATATAGGATGCATTCACTCATCCTTTTGGGGATTTTTAGTTTTTTGAAAGCCCAGTGGGAAGCAGTGAGAGTGAAATACGCTGTCCTCAGCCATTTTCAAGAAAGAGGAAAATAAAGGCATCTCAGATTATCTTGCTGACAAAACCCATTAATTCAAGTGCTTATTTTCTATCCTAAACTCATATTGCAAATAATGCCTATTTTAGACTTCAGATGCTACTACGAAGAATTTTATGAAGAAAAATACACTTTGAAGAATTACATAAAGCGTGGAAAATTTTCAGTAACTGGATGTCTCTGAGCATTGGACCAATTTTGGAAGGTCACATGGGGAAAAATAAGTGGAAATCACGAGTGGGATAGTAAGCAGTACAGTAGCAGTCATGCTTGTATAAATAATTAGTTAAGGAACAAAAAGACATTCAAGTTGAAGTATAAATGACTGGAGTAACACTTGGTGGTGTGATTAGCTCTGTAAGGGGTCTACAGAGTTATGTGTGTCTATTAATGAAAGACCATGAATTTTGTTAACCAAAGGTGTAGTTAACTTCTGTATGATATATGTAAAAGACTGTATAGATGAGATCAAAGGCACTGTCTTTATGTGCCTCCTGACTTCAATTCAGCTTCCTGCCTTCAGTTCAATATGACTTTTCTGCCGTATAATTCCTTTCCATCTTTCCTGGCAAGATTTGCTTCTATGAGTGTAAAGAGTTGAGGTTTGATGTATGCTGAAGGCTTTGAGCTACATTTTGAAAGAGTTCAATGCCAGAAGACTGTGTCTCGGCGTACACTACTCAAATGTATTCATTGACTAACTTGATGTTTTGCTTGGATACCTGGGATTCTTACCACATCACCTTTCAGCTCTAAATCCTATTTATGTTAATTACTGCTTTTGTATAATTTGCAAAAGGATGTGATCTCTCATGTATGGCTTGTGCTTGCCTCTTCCTGCTCACCTATATACCCTACTATTATTATTATTTTTTTTTTGTATGAGGGCATGTCTGCATAAAATCCAGTCTTTGAAGAGGAGTAAAAGCATTGACTACTCAGTTTATTGATTTGGATATCCCCCAGTGTTCCTCATTCAGGACTTGAATCTTGAATCTCACTTTTGTGTTCTTCCTTTGTGAATGAGCACATCATTGGGGTGCTTTACTATGGTCACAGCAATAGGGAACTCAATTAAGGAACAAACTCTTTCTGCCCTTAAGAGTAGGTGCTACTGCAATATGAAATAGAGCCAGACTGTGGTACAGAGAGTCCAGCTGAGTGAATGGTGCGTACTTATTTTCACTGTAGTATCTACAGACCCCAGTGGCCCTGCTGGCTGTCCCGTTGTCCCACTGCCGTGTCACCAGTGTCAGGTTTGTTTAAGCTCTGCTTTCTGCTGTCCTGCTTATCTGACAAGCTTTGTAATCTTTGAGTTTCTGTGGTAGTAGTTATGCTGCTAGTACTACACGTGCTGTTGAACACTAAATTACTTTTCAGTGTGCTGTGTGGTGGCAGGACTGACTCTGGTTGAGATGTTGGTGTGGTGCAGTGTGTACACAGCAGCTGAAGTAGCTCTGGCAACAGGACTTGCCAATATTTGTTCTGTGATCAGTGATGATTGAACATTTCGCCACAAATGTTATACTTTCCACTGCCGCTAATATTATTTCAGTAGCCTTCCCTTGTTTTAAAAATGAAGTGTGACACTGAATCCTGGCTGTACAGAAACATTTTAAAGGAGCAGTTACTGCCATGGAACTGATTTCCAGCAGGTGGGATATACGGGCTGTGAACCATCCATATGCTTCAAGCCACTGCAGCAAGATTTGAAAAAATACAAAGGTGTGAATGTCAAATCTATTTCTTCTCACATGAATTCCCTGCTGTCATTTAATTATGGAAGGTACAATCAGAATGCAGAAAATGTACCTCACAGTTCCTACAGAAGAAGAGACAGGTTTCTCAGCACCAGGGAAGGAACTCTGCTTTCTTAGCAAAGTACACAACACAAGCTTCAGACAGGAAAATGAGGGAAATGTTACTTATCAGAAGGAAATCTGTTTCAAATAAAACATCTGGGGGGTGAATACAGTGTTTGAGAAAATAATGTGCAAAGCTATTATGAGAGTAACAGAGTTGCTCACTCTTTAGCTGAAAGGTTAAGGGGTTTATTTTTGAAGCAGACCTTCAGTAATATATATGAAGACTGCTTTAATCAAGCAGTTTCTGACCTTTGTCGTCTTATTACTTAAATTCTAAGTTGAACATTTAAATTTGGCAGAGGTCACACTAGTTTGAAAGAATGTAACAGTTGCTACATTGTAGGAGAGTTAATAACTTGAGAGAGTAGGTAATTTATAGAGTATTTTTATTCAGTTTTTTGATGAATTCAAATTTATTTTCTCTACCTACTTTGCATGGATAAACTTGTCACATTTATATGTAAAAATAGTTACAACACATTAAACCTACATTAAACACTTCCATGCATCATAAATTATATCAGTATTTAATATTTCTCTTACACGAAAACTGTAAATACTTTCCACACTTTAGAAGGTACTGCCTTCAGATGGTACTGCCTGCTCAAAGGTAGATGATGGAGGACAGTATGAGACAAATCGTTAGTCATACCGTGTGCGGTTTTCTTATCCAATTGGAAATAAAATATTTTGAGTGGTAAAATGGAAAAAGAGGGGGTTTGTTGCATAAAGTTCACAACATTGCATTAGGATGATCATGAATGGAAGACTTAAGAAGTTACCTGCAGTGAGCTGTCGGTTCCTGATGTGTGGTAGTGATTATGTTGTTACCCAGCTGATCTAAGGTTTTGAAGGCAAGGAGAGATTTGAAGAGAGCTTGTGAGCTTGAAGGCTAGTCTTTTTTTTTCTTTCAAATGTCAATTGATCTGATTTTCCTTTATGTATAATCTTGTTTTTATTTCTATGGTAAGTATAAATTGGATGTTCCAATATGCAAGAAGATAGTGACAAAACAGAATGTTGAGTTTCAAGAAGCGGAGTCTGTTCTGTTGCTGAATGTGTTTAAATAAAAGTCACAGAAGTTCAGTTCTCTCTGCTACGGAGAAAGGAGAAAACAGGCAAGTTCCCCATCTCCTCTTTCACTGAATTACAGTTCAGCAGAGAATTTTGCCCTCTAGCTTAGGCCTGTCCTTGCCTGTTTTGCCCTCAGTATTAGAGTATATGTTATATGAAACTTAAAGTATAGACTTATGCACAGTGACTTCTGGCATACATACATCTGGCCTGCAGAAAATTAAATATCAATAATCTGTTGCTTGAAAGTGTTGAAGTGGATGAAACTTCTATGAACCTCAGCATTCATACTACATACACAAATCTATGGGGTTGGATGGGATCCACCCAAAGGTACTGAGGGAGCTGGTGGAAGTGCTCATAGAGCTGCTTTCCATCATTTGTCAGGAGTCCAGGTTATGGAGCAGGTCACTCTGAGTGTCATCATGAGGCACATACCAGAAGATCACCAGAAGATCTGGACAACCAGAAGATCAGGCCCAGTCAGCACAGGTTCATGAAAGGTAGGTCTGACTAAGCTCATCTATTTCTATGACAAGGTGAGCCGCTTAGTGGGTGAGGGAAAGGCTGTGGATGTTTTTTACCTGGACTTTAGTAAAGCCTTTGATACACTTTTCCCACAGCATTTTCCTGGAGAAACTGGCTGCCGGTGGCTTGGTTGGGAGTATTCTCCACTGGGTAGAAAACTGGCTGGAGGCCCAGACCCAAAGAGTTGTGGTAAATGGAGCTAAATCCAGCTGGTGGCCAGTCACAAGTGGTGTTCCCCAGGGCTGAGTACTGAGGCCAGTTCTCTTCAGTACCCTGATCAATGATCTGGAGGAGGGGGTCGAGTGCACCCTCAGTAAGTTTGCAGAGGGCACCAAGCTGGGAAGGAGTGTTGATCTGCCAGAGGGTAGGGTGGCTCCACAGAGGGATCTGGACAGGCTGGATAGATGGGCCGAGGCCAATAGGATGAGGTTCAACAATCTATGATGCTATGGCTTGTATCAGGAACAGTGTGGTGAGTAGGACTAAGAAAGTGGTCGTCTTGCTGTACTGAGCATTGGTGAGGCTGCATCTCAAATACTGTGTCCACTTTTGGGCCCTTCACTGCAAGAAAGACATTGAGGCTGGATCATTTCCAGAGAAGGGCAGCAAAGCTGATGAGGGGTCTGGAGCACAAGGCTTATGAGGAGCAGCTGAGGGAACCGGGGGTGTTTGTAGAAAAGGAGCTGAGGGGAGACCTTATCGCTCTCTACGACTACCTGAAAGGAGGTTGTAGAGAGGCGGGGCTAGGTCCCTTTTCCCAAGTAACAGATGATATGACAAGAGGAAATGGCCTCAAGTTGCACCAGGAGAAGTTTAGGATGGATATTAGGAAAAAATTTTTCACCTAAAGCATTGCCAAGCAATGGAACAGACTGCCGAGGGAAGTGGTGGAATCACCATCCCTGGAGGTATTTAAAACACATGTAGACGTGGTGCTTAGGGCCATCGTTTCTTGGTGTTTTTGTCAGTGCTAGGTTGGTGGTTGGACTCGATGATCTGGGAGGTCTCTTCCAACCTAGACAATTCTGTGATTCTATAATAACTTAGGTGCAGATATGCCTGTATTTCAGATACTAAGACCGGGTCAGGAGCTATTGTTGCCTCCAAAGTAAATGCTTAACTTGCCTTAATCTGGAGGAAAGCAATTGCATTTCAGAATACCAGCAGTTTATTCAGTCCAAGTTGGGTGTCTGCCTCCCTGCATCATATGGGGCAAGAGCAGTAAAATGCCAGAGCTAAATCTGCTTGCGATCTAATGAGTTCACCCTTTTTTTGTCAGTAGGCACACAGTGAGGCAGAGATAGCTCTCATGCGAATCAATATTGTTGGCAACAGTTGCTTCCTCATGTTTGTGTAATGATTTCTTCATTTGAAGCTGTGCTCAGCAGGTAGAAGATGGAACAGGTAGGGAGAAGTGGAAAGACTGCAGTTTCTACAGACTGATTTGTTGGCTTAAGGCTGAAGCAGGAAGGTTTTTCTCCTTCCTACTTCAGGGGTACATGCCTAGTTGTTTTCCAGATGTTTCCCTGAAGGTTAAGTAGTACATGGCATAGACAAAGCACAGGTTCTTATTGCATGCTGTAAACATGCATAATATTGAAATGCACCCCTTGGTGGTATACCATGCTTTGAGTGTTTTGGTACAAAGATCTGTCACTCCTCCTGTCTCAGGTCACTGAGAAATGAGAGTAGATGTATTATGATTTCTCATACAATGGTGAGGTGCTTCTGGGCTTGGTCACACAAGAACATAACACTGAAAAAAGAAAACCTGTGGTGAACTCTCTCTCTGCTGTGTTGTCCTGTGGTAGGATGAGAGTTCTCGTGAGCAGAAATATGTCATTCACTTAACCTTGGTGGGCCTTTAGTATGTACTCTTTGTACATTTGAATAGTAACTGTTCCATTTCCATTTACTCTGAAATCTTGTTCTGGTGCTTTGGTTAAGGAAGCTTTCACAGGGAAATATTTTAACTGCCTGTGAACAGGAGGATGTACTAGTATTTTGAAACAACTTATTGGTGTTTTACTTCACAGAGTATGCACATGTATTTCTTCTCTAGTGTGTGGGAGAAATAAACCAAAAAATAATCAATTAAGAGTTTTATTTATAGTTCAGTATTCTTTTGACAACGAAGTTTCCTCAAGACAATGTAGACACCTGTAAAAGTCATTATATAAAGATGTAAAGAATAAGGTAAGAATATACAGTTAAATATTCTGATATGTAAATATTACACTTAGAGGTCAGTGTTGCAGGTCAACTAGAGTAGTCTGAGAGATCTCAAGAAAATGTCGTTATATAAGTTCCATTGAATCCATCTCATTTTTTTTTCTTCCTTAGATTCACAACATATAACTGTGCCTAAAATATTAGTAACTTACATAGATTGCAGTAGACATAATAATCAGTTCTTGTATCACTAACTTACAAAATATTTGATTTATGTGTTCATTGGAGCTTCAAACTGGAGTACTTGTACTCTCATAATAAGACAGCAATACTTGTTTTATCACAGAGACAAGATGTTCATACACCTCTTCTTCTGTAAGAAGATAGTTGTTCTTTCCATTGGAAAGAATCTTACAGGAAATTAAACTGTTTCTTTTTCATTATGCAAATTACTGGCCCAGGCATCTTGCTCTGAAACAAATGTTTTTCACATGGAACATGTTTTTCCAGGATAGCTATTTTTACAGTGGTCTCTTCCAACCTCAGTGATCTGTACAATCGAGTAAGCATTACAGACCTTATAGAGGTCTCAGGTTTGTATATTAATACCAAGTTTTAAGACCTAGAAGTATTAGTTCATCAGCATTTAGTCCTCTTCAGCATCACACCTGAAATAGATTGTATCAGAATGGTTCAAATGGCAAATGCTGTAAAATTAGGCCAGTGTTTCTGTGTAATGTGAAATACTGTTTTCCTTAAAGTTTGTTGATTTTAGTTACGAACACTGTTTCTGTATCTTTTTTCACAGAGGTACACAGAGGAAGATGCTGATTTTTACTTTTTTTACTATCTGCAATAGTACAAGTACTTGGCTGGTTTTTATGTTACATATTATTTTCCCCTCTATTTATAAGAATCAAATTTACATAGATAAACAGATGATATATTGCACGACATTGTATAGGAGGTATTTTCTATGTGGATATCTATTCAAAACATTTCTATGCATTACATTCTCTTGGGTGTTTTCTCTCCAACATCCATAACTCTAAATATGAAACTATCCAATAAATTAGTTATATAAATACATTCAATATAAAACCTCATTTATAAAAAGGATTTTGTCTCAGTTTGTATACATGATATGTAAGAGAAAGTTGTGTCAATAGTTGCCACAACATAGTACTGGAGTAGTAGTTGCATATCCAGTTTGTGAAGGAAAAAAAATGTGGTGTCCTTGATTCTGTGCTCAAATAAAGCTATTTTTACATGCATCTAAATAAATTAATTAGGAAATAGACACACAAGATCACTTTCACAGATCAGAAGCTTGGTCTGAGTTTATATCGTCATTCAGCTTTCTGATCTGGCATGATTTATATTCCTAATATCCCACTTTAAAACAGTTGGGAAGATCTTGACTAAGAACAAGTGAAGATTGGAATTCATTTGTAGCTATTTATATTGCTACAGGTTTTTATAGTCAGCTCCTTATATTCAATATAGATTTTTCTCTTTATTTTTCATGTAGTAATTAACTGGTGTCCTGTAAGCCCTCCTGGTGTAGAGAAAAATCCATTTGGATGCTTACATTATCATGCAGTAGTTATAAAATACGTATTCAGAAAAATGCTCAGTGTCTTTTCTGCGTGGGTGAACAGGGAGAATCTTGTATTCAAAGTGTGCAAATGCTAATAGCAAGGGAGATAAGTGGAGAAAAGTTTTCCAAAACAAGTTGCTCTTGTTGTAGCATGCTTATTTCAATAAAGTAATTATGACGTTATCATCCCTTCCTTGCCACAACATTTCTCCCTCGAAGTCCACCAGCCCGTGTTTCCTGGCTCTCATGAGAATCCCAACAACCTTATCTGAAATACGAACGTATCTCTCGAAGAGTTCCCCAAAAGTGACCTGGATCTTGCCGTCGGGCCGTGGCTTAGCCATTGATTCAATGATGAAGCACATGTCCCTGATCTCCCGGTGGATGTGGGCCTCAGCTCTCTTGGCTCTTTCGGCAGTTTTGGTTCCTTCTTTGGGACGACCGTAGCCTTCATCTCCCTTGTGCAGGCGCGTGGACATGGCCAGCTCATGGTCAAATTCCTCACTGAAGGGATTCAGCTTCTGTGTTATGATGTGGTGGTCGGCCCATTCTTGCCATCTGTCCTTCAGGCTGTTAACGGGGCTGTATTTCCTGTGGGCTTTGGTGCTGGCTTCTTTGCTGAACCTGCTTGCACTGCAGGAAAAAAAAGGGTGTTTGAGCTTGGCATTTCATCATTTAATTTCACGGTTCCACTACTAATCTCTTTTACTAACTCGGTTACCATGTTTTTCCAGACGAGGTGTTAACCACCAGGTGGCGTGAGTTCACTACTTCTGAGCTAGTTTTTTGGGGGCTTTTAGTCCACATTCCAGTTCGCACTCAAAAGCAAATTTGCCGATCACAGCTTGATGTCATCTACATCACCACTCTCCAGCCAAGATTTGAGCCTATTTTGACAAACTTTTGCTCAGAATGACTTAATGCTATAGGGGAGTGAAATGGTATGTTGCTGATTACCTGTGCTTTCTATAGCTTTGGTCAGTGACGCAGCTCCCCATTTCTGGAGCCTGAAATCTGCCTGCCCTGATGTTACAGGTGACAATAACTATAAGTATGTACACTGGGTCCTCACCTGTTCTTGACTGAAAAACAGAAGGTAGTGTCTATAAAAATCTGTCCCCTGTAATAGACGTTGATGTTTAAAACAACAACAAAAATCTAATAGAGTGCGGTAGCTCTACCTGCGCTTATGTGTTTGGAGTATGGTTCTGAGCAAGTATTGAAGTCCAAAATTCACATTCCCACTGGCAGGGTGCAAGCCTGAAAGAAACTTAGGGCTACTGAGATTTGTGTCAAGATCAAAGGATGAGGAAAGACCTTCAGAGGTCCTATTGATTTTTCGTGTGTGTGTCTGCATAGCAACATCATATTGCTGGATGACTACAGGCAGACAAATTGTTGATCCTCTTTCCTCTAGTGGCCAATCCCACACGTTGTGGGGAGCTATAGATAGTCTGAGCTAGTCTTTGTGCTGTCCACATCCTGTCATTGTGTCAGAACAGAGCTCGGCTAGGGAGTACGTTGAGCTGTGGCTGTGCCAAAGTAATTTGTTTTCTAATATTTTTACTCCCCCGAAGGCTGCTCTGAAACCTCCCCAGTAATGTCAGTTGAATATTAACAGTAACACCAGAGAACTGAAACGCAGTTAGTAAAACAGTACAGAGGACTGCAAACCTGCAGAATATTTTGTTTCCTTGCTGTTTGGGCATTTCTTTGTTTTCTACTAAGCTTGGTGAAAGAGAGAATAGGAAAGGTAGAGATGTCCCCAGTTCAGGTCTGTGCACCAGAAGGATGCCAGTACTGGGTTGTGCTCTAGTGTTAGAGCAAGAAATGCAGACACTTAGTGCCGGGGACAGAAGAAGGAGTAGGAGACCAGGACCACTCTTTTAGTCCAAAATAAAGATTGTGAGCTTTAACCCACTGTAAGAAGTGCTTTACCTGTAACAGTCAAATAAGTTAACCTGTTAACCAAAATGATCACCCTAAATGCATTCTGAACTTGTAGGACGACAATGTCCATGTTCCCTATGATCCTTTCTGCAGGGGAAGAGTATGGATCCCTTTTAATGTTTTGAGTTTCATATTACTATTGCACCCCTTTGGCTCCTAGGCAGGAACAAAATAGTATTTCCTAGGCCTATAGGCAGTAACCTGCCTTTTGCTAAGGAAGAAATTTTATTCCAGTTTAAATTGCAGCCAGAAATGATGAAGGTGCTGATGCGAGACAAAAAAAACCCTGGTACTGATGCTTTTTCCTTGGAATATAGAGAGGAAAATGGGAGATTTGCTTTAACAGCTGCATACTTATGGCCTTTTAGAAGAAGATTAAACCACACTGACAGGTTCATAAAAGTACCTGGCTGAAATAATGTATTCTGAGGCTATAAAATAAATTTAAAAAATAAGTAGTTAAAAAATCCAGTCCTGATAACAGCAGCGTAAGTGCAGAAAATGGCTTTTGTGTCAGATTTCAGTGAAGAGAGAGCTGTAAGTAACATAGAGGGTGTTATTTCAATCATTTGCACCTCAGTAAACATGGCTAATCTTTTTTTTTTCCCAGGAAGCAGCACTGAAATTACGCATATGGGGAAAATAATATATTAAATTTAACAGAAAGATTGCTATTTTGTTTCTACTGTAGCATTCTTAAATGGGGAATTTGTTTTAATTGAGGTTATTTACAGATAATATCTGCTGCAAATATATCCTCTTCCCCACTGTATGTGTGAAATCTTTGTTTTGAGGTCCTAACTTCTGTCAAAGGACAGTGCATGTGGTCTCTCCCAAAAGCAGGGGCCACAAACTTTCAAGCTCTAGGCTACTGGAGAGCTCTGCTCAGTTTGTCTATTTACCATTTGCTCTTTGAGGGAGATGACTGGTCAGCTGTACAGCAAAGCATCGTTCGAATCCCCAATCTGCAAAGCTAAAATAACTGTGCCTGTTCGGCTAGCTGCGCTAAAAACTACCGTATGGTTGAAATCTATCACTATGTTAGTTGTATGATGTTGGCCATGGTAAAAGGTTGTTAGTCGTGAGGTATAAAACCCAAGCAATAGGAATGGTACAGCCTGCCTGCCTGTCTGCAGAGGGAGCAAGAAGCTTTTTGGCATTTTCATCAGTGCTATCACAGTTTTTCATTTCTGAAGTGGCGATTAGGATACGGCATAAACACACTGGCCCTGATCCTCTGGCTCCTGCTGCCTTGCTCATCCTTTACACACAAGCTACTTGGATGGATAGAAGCCCTGCCTTCTTGTCTGATTGTCCTGTGCTCAGCTTGCACTCACATTGTGGATGCAGAGTAGAAGCACTGGAGACTCAGGCCCCACTGTGGGATGGCTTCTGTTAGGAACCCATGTCCTGGTGCCAGTCTCTTCCCTCTCTGTGGGCTTGGGCAGACAAGCTCTGCCAAACCCTGCCTTGGTCCAGGTTTCACCTCCAGCTGTCCTCCCTGCCCAGCGAAGCCCACGGGCAGCATGTGTGCTGCACCTTGGCCTCGGCTTGGTGCACCCTGGCCTCATCACAATTTTACAGCTAGATGTGAGGTTTTACACCAAAACAGTTCAGGCTCAACCGTGTGTTCCTTTCTGCTGTCTGTGTTCTGAGGAATTACCAAGCTTGTAAAACAGAGGACTGGAGCAAACAGCATGTTGTGTCTGTAACAGTTCCCATCTTGCAGCATTGGACATACGGGTCTTTTAATCTTTTACTGACAAAAGAGTGATGAATTAGTTTGGCAAGTCTGCCTACAGCACGACTGTTTGTAGCTGTCTTCTGGAAAGGTGGTTCTGAGATCCCTAGGAAAGGAAACTAGAGAATTTCTACCAGCCTTGGCTGTTCCTTTGCTCTTCTGGAGACTTCGCGAGGACTGCATGGCTATGGTTGAGCTCTACTTGTTTACTACCTGGGCTCCAAATTTAATATGCACCTGCTGGTGTGTAGTAATCTTCAAGCACAAGCCTCTTACTGAAAGAAGTATTACTCAAAACTGTCTGATGCTATCGATTTGCTACTTAATTCAGAGTTTTCAGTAGAAGCTGTAATAACTCCACAGGTAAGTAACAGATACTGCTTCCTTTTTTCCTCACACCATTTACAGGCATAAGGAACTCTGTATGCCAGGAGCTTCTACTTCCACGGCATATTCAGTGAACGTACTTCCCCCTCCCCGCCCCTTACAATAGCGTACCCAAAGAGAGACCTTGAATTTGAAGAATCTATTGATGATTCAAATGTTCTTTTTTTGTCAGATTATTTATAACATATAGCATGATTCAAATCAATCCTGCAAATGTTGAGGCAGGCTCAATGCTTTCTACTGTATGTTTGGGGACCCAAAAAGTGAAACTTTCCATTCTTTGACTTATTGAATTCCAAATCCATGGAAAGCTTCCAAAGAGAAGCCCTGAATCCAGCTTTTGTTAAGATGTACTTAAAAGTAATTCCTGTAATGTCTAGTTTGAACATTCTCTGCAAATTACTCCCAAGAACATTTACAAATGATAAGTATTTGGGAATATTATTTGACAAATATATTGCGTTGGACTTAACATTTGCCGAAATAAATGAATAGCTGTGGGTTTTTGATGAGGTAAAAATTGCTGTTCTGAAATATGGACTAAAGTATTAAGAAGTAGGTAGTGATTTCATTGAACCAGTAAATCTAGTGTGATAATTAAATTTAATTAACATTTCCCAACTATAACTTCCTGTGTCTATTATGTATATAGCACATAAAACCCAAGGCTATAGTCAGATGTTGTTGACTAACTACTTAAGCACAGGGAGATATATGAAAGGCTTCCTGGATTATTGTTTTTTCCTTTTCTTCAAGAGTAATAGTTTCTCTTGGACCATTTTCTACCATTACCTCCCCCCCGACCTCCTGCCCTGCCATCTTCCTCATGGAAACCTGTACCCCTCCCAGGGTCTGCTGAACATTTGTGATAACGTAATAAAGATATTTTACTTACAAAGATGGCACAGGTCGTTTAATCCTCACAGCCGTCACCTCTCTGTCACTGTCTTCTTGCTCGAGTTTGTCCTCTGCTTCCCCATAGCCACTGTCCTCTGCATCCAGGCTGTCCTCATGACACTTAAGCAGCATCTCTTCCTTAGCCCCCTCCTTGTCCTCTTGTTCTATCTGTTTCCAGCCCTTGGTCAGCTCTGATACCACATTTGAACACTTTCTCCTTATGGTTGGAGATAATTTACCACTCAAAATTTTGTCAGTTGCACTTGATTCTTCTTTGAGCTTGGTCATCTCTGAGCTACTATTGTTATTCTCGTATCTTTCACTGAGGAGGCTGACATCGCCTCCCCGTTCGTAGGCTTTGCTTACAACTGTTTTGGTCACCTCTTTGCTTTTAATGTTGAACTTTTTGAGGGCTTCATCTGATTCCCTTGAATTTTTTTCAATGTCTCTTATTGTCACTGATTCTTTTACTGAGGATTTTTCATCATCTTTTCCTTGGTCCTTTTTGACAGAGGGAATTTGCCGTTTTTCGAAGGATCTTTCTTGTACAGGCTGAGTTGATGAGTCTTCTTCAGGGGGTACCCATCCAGAGGGCTCTTGGGCTTGCTTTACATGGTGGTCAGATGCCCACTGCTGCCAACCTCGTGCCAAGCTGAAGACTAGGCTGGCCATTCGGATCTTGTGGACAGCCCTTTTTGTAGAAGGAGTAGTGCTTAGTTTCTCTTCAGGAGCCATGTTGCTGTCTGCTGCCATGCTAGCTTTTCCTCTTCTTATGCTAAGCACCTTCTGAATGAACTTCCTGAAGTGAATAGTGTCCCGCAAAGAGAGCTACAGAGATTTAAATAGAAGCAGGAGCAGTTTGTGACCATGGAAAATATGTGAAACACTTCTCACAAAGATATAGTATCCTCACTGCTACAGAGCTCTTTTTTTAAAACACGGGGTTGCATTTCATCACAGCAGATGAATGATGCATGATGTAAAGAGGGTGACACAGACCTGCACTGGAAATAGTGGGAAATTAACAGCTCCTTTCATCCCCCATCCCTGGGACTGCTGTGTTCTCAATTTGTTGGCAAGGGTCTGGTTCTTCTGGAAGTGCAGAACTTGGGTTAGGGATACTAACTGAATGTCTGAAACTGCTAAATGCGAAGTGCTGTCAGTTGCTGACAACTTTGGCCAGAGCAGAGACCCCTCATCATCACGTGCAAATAGTGGCCCTTGTCATGGAGTATAAACCAGAAGCAGGCTATGAATGAGGAATTTTTAGATGCGTTTTCTAAAAAGATGCTAGGTGATTTCCTCTTATTGCTCATATGTCCAAGGAATTCCAGGTTTGTTAATTTTTTAAAAGGTATTTATGTGCTCAGTTCTCAGTCATTATCTATTAATGTCCATCTATTTAGAATGTACCTTTGGGGGGTGAGAACACTACCGTGTCCAGTGTCGGCAATAAGAAGAAAGGAATCACTATCTCTAGTCTGAGGATTTAATATAATAAGTCTGACTTGCTCAAATGGATGAATGATCTCTGAGCTTTAGGATTTTGAAAAAATCAAGTATAGTCTGTTTCATTCCTTACAGCTTTTTCAAGGAAATTGTATATAAAACATAGTGCTTACTTGTATATTATTTTACAAAATAATTTTTAGTATGTATGGTAGAGAAAAAAAATCACCTTTTCTAGGAAATTTGTGACTTCTTTGTTCTGGAGGACTTCCTAGAGGGCATCCATATTTGGATTTATAAATTGTTTAGTGAATTGATACATCAGTTATTACATAATAATAAACAGACATTATCTGAGATACAGTCCTGTGGTATCTTATTTCTTAGTAGATTGTTTCCTAAATAGGAAGGGAAAACGGCATCGATTTTTCCATTCATCATACCTTGCAGCTTACAGGATGACCTGTGGCACTTGCCATGTGGCTCTCTGAGGCACACTGAACTTCCAGCAATTCTGTTGGCTTTGTTGGTGTTACACCGGTGATAAATACGGACTCTTGGTACCCTGCCTGTTTCTCTCTTCTCTATTAAAGGCTGGGCTGGTTGAAGTAGGTTAGATCATATCTAGCCCTTGCTTAATAATATAAGACTATATCATACCTTTGACTTCTAGGCAGAATTCCTCATTAATCTGTGGTGTCACTTCCTCTTCAGAACTGATGACATAATGTAAGTTAGTGTTGCTATTTGATATTTACTCATACTTTTATTTTAGAAAGAAATGTGTCACCTCTGTATACTGTACAATCTCAGCTATTACCAGCTGCATCATAACCATGAAATGGCATTGTGAGGTGTACTGATGCAACTTGATTAACAAGCATATGTTACCAAACATTTATTTTGGTGGCTTTTTAAGGCTAACCGGGAATGGGAGCTTGTGTTTAAAAAGTGCTCATGCACATGCATGTGTGCTCATAGGGTGATGCATGTTCCCTAATACACAAAAAAGATGCAAGTGAAAGAAGAGAAGAGTCCTCATGGAGAGTAAGAGTATGAAACCAGCTCGTTACATCATTCCCTATGATTTCTTGAGTATAATGTTGGCCAAAGCTTTAGGAATGAGCTGGAAGCTAAATACAGAGGTAAGGGTTGAGACCAGTGAAACTTAAGTGAAAAGACTGTGGAAGGACAATCACGGAGAGTAAGACCAGTAAGGACCCCTCTGCTACGGTAGCATCAGCTCTACCTGCATCCGTTCAGGTTTCTGTTTTACCTGTTCTTAAAGACTACCAGCAGTAGGTACTCCCCACTCTGGCTAGGCAATCTGCCTATTCCAGAGTTAACTGGCTGAAAGAAAACCTTTCCTGAGGTCTTACTTCCACCTTTGTCACAGCACTTTAAGCATCTATCACTGTCAAAAACACCCTTTCTGAGGCAACCTCTCTGTGCTGAGACTGCTGTATTCCTCCTCAACCTTCTAAATGACTTCACCTCCTATTTTTTCTTCGGTATTTGTGATCCCTGATCATGCTTTTGCCAACTCTGGATTCCCTGCACTAGGTCTACAACTTCCTTCAGGTGTGATTCTGGTTTAAGCTTTCCCATACAGATTAAAAGGAACAGATATCTTGTATGTTGGCTCCTGGTTCGCATTCTGCTTGTAATCCCCAAAGTCTCAAAAAACTTTCCTGCTAAATGGCTATCTGCATTCACAGACCTGGCTGTTCCTTCCTATGTGATCCCCTTTGTTGTTATTGAATTGTGTTCTGATTTGTTCAGATAACTTTTTCAATTTCTTGTGAATGATTTGATTTTTAATCCCTGTTCCACTGGTCTTGCAACTTGATTCATATTTTGTAAATATACTGTTTATTCCACTTTTGGAATCACAAGTGAAAACAACAGGTAAGTATAAAGTAGACCCAGTTAGCAAGTATATTCAGTTTGATGGAGAGCTATTGCTATTTATTTTCATGTGGTTTTCCAGATAATTTTGCATATAAGATCAAAATGAAAAAAATGACCAATATCAAGATATGTAGCATCTGCTGCTCTTGCCCATCTGTGGGAGTTTGGACTAAATGACCTCTGGAGGTCCCTTCCAACCTCAACCATTCTCTGATTATGTGATCTTCCAAAGACTGCTACTTTGCTGTAAAAAGAATTAAGATTTTTCTAACGTAATTTGTCAAATCAAAATTGCTTGTAATTGTCCTTGTTACAAAGGCCTCTGCTAGGTTTACTACTGTAATTACTGTTGAGATTCTTGGGCACTTTTACTCTCATATTCTCTTTGCAAGTAGTTGTATTGAAGTTCATGATACTAAAAAAGTATTACATTCCTGAGGAATGTTTGAAAACTACAGCACATTTCAAAGAATTTCTTAATAAAGAGACTCCTTTTATTCCAATGGACTTGACCTTGCTGTGCTGGTCATAGTCCCATAGACTTAATGCTTACATAATTTAGATAAATGAAGACAAAAAGCTACAGACTAATGAAAAAACACCAAGATCACGGCCCTAAACTACTATTAAATCCATGTTGTGTGACAATATATTAAACAAATGTTTAGTTTAAATTGGTCACTATTTAAAGCTGAACACAGACTTGTCCAAAGTGCCTGTGAAACTTCAATGTAATTATTCTGTGGATAACTAAATTTATGATGCTTAATTTTAGAGCATACAATGATGCTGCCTTGAAAGTGTTAAATGGTGTCTTATTTTATATGGTGATGTTGCCAGCAAGAAGTTAATCATTAAAAAAAATATAAATAATGTCTGAGTTATCCAGTCAGGTTCACACTCTAAGGGTTGCTTACTTTATATGTTCTACTGCAGTAAGAGTAGAATTTATTATTTCATCTTTTTAACTTTTTATTCTTAGTGGAAGAACAGGCCAAGGCTATGCCTAAATTTCTGTGCCTCATCTCCCTACTCGCACTTCTAAAAGACAATAGGCAGCCCTCAGGGCATGGGCTGAGCCTGGACCATATTTTCTCTGTGTCTTCCATACCTCACAAGGCATGCTTTAATGCACAGCAAGCCTCGGTGAGGGTGACTGTCACAGACTTTCAGAAGTTCAAAACCCGTGCTTGAGGTCACAGTTGCAGGACAATGTATTGCAGAAGATATATAGGAGGAATACCAATGGGAGGAAGTAAATAGATGAGTCGGTTTGAAACTTAGGTTGAAAGTTATAAACTCCCCTTTCCTTGCCCCTGGCTGTGTACAGTTCTCAGATTTAATCTCTTTGGCATCTTGAGGCAAATCTACTCATGTTCCTAGGATGTTGATGCTGCTTTTGGATTGCTGCATTTCACTTCATACCTCTGATTTCCTGAATCCAAAGTTATGAAGGACCACCTGAGAGGTTGCCATTGTCAGTGTTAATAGATGAGATATTTTTTGTTGCGTGGTTTTTTTTGTTCCCCCGGATGGATTGTTCACTGTATAGTTATATACTATTTAAAAATCTGAGAGGCCAGTTTGTAATTATTTTTTTATTTTTTATATATTTTTTAGGATGCTTAATTTTAAAAGCAGAACTGTATCCTTCATCCATAGCTTTACCTTGTCAGATATTGATGTAAGTTATTCAATATCTCTGATGCATTAAACAAAGAATTTCATTTTCAACCAATTGTAAGTGTATGAAAGATGCTGTCTTCCTGCTCAGAGTTAGTGGTGAATAACAAGAACAAGCTGTGTCTCATGGTAAAGTATAACCAGCTGCCATTATCAATAGGAACCTCAGGACTGAATTTTTTTTCGTCAAGACACTATTAAAGTACTTTGTGTCAGAACACCATCCGTTGCCAGTGACCACAGAAAACCTGGGCACAGGGTTAGAGTTTTGGATTTCTTTATTTTTAGAGTTCCTGTCAAACGTATCACTTCTAACAATAATAATGAGCAACTGTGTCTCATTCAGTGTGCAGTTTCATGTGCAATCCAGGTGACCGAATCCTAAGAAATGGACCAGCTTTTGGACTGGGTCCTCTCTCATCACTAACAGAAAACAGTCTATGCATTTGCAGGTGCACTTTCTTGTATTTGCTTCCTATATATAGCCATAGTGGTTTTTGCTGAAATTCTGTTGTATTGAGCCCTGTGTGTATACCCCTGTGTGACTAATGGGGAATCTTGAATTTGCATTTGATTACAAGCCATTTCAGAATTCAGCTATACGAGAGATCAGGGCTTATCCATGACCTATCATGACAGCTCTGCTTTGTGAAGAAAATATAGCCAACAAACTGCCAAGACAACCCGAGTCAGAACCAGGATTGAAAGACTCTTAGTTGTGGAAGGGTAGTGGGGGGAGAGGGAAGACACACCATCCAGGAACAGCAACTATAGCTAGTGAATTGTAGAACGTAACCCCAGAGCTCCTCTCACTCTAGGTGAGAGATACATAAATGCAAGCCAGCCAAATAACAGAAAGCAGCCCTGTAGAATCTGAACTGGCTGAACACAAGAATTCATGTCTCTCTGGTAGAGAAACCTGGCTGTTAGCTGTGCCGAGAGAAACACAACTCGGAATGCCAAGATGCATTTATGTCTCTTCAAGTTCCTCTACGTGCCCAGCTACTGAAGTGATGAAACTCTTTGCTGTCTTGAATATCTTACTCCTGTAAAGTTGTCTTCGCTTTACAGAAAACCAACCCTAAGATTAGGACCTAGTGCCTTAAAGCACTTCAGCACGTTATTCCTATTTTTGCATGTAGTGCCCACTGCTTTTCTTGGGAGTCAGATGCACACAAGCAATCTATGCATTTTAACCAAATTTATACAGAAAAGGAAAGCCAAGGTAATCTTGGATGCTTTTAGTTCCATTGTACCTTCAAGCATAAATACCTCCTTTATCTGAATATCTGTAGGGATTGAACAGAAACAAGGAATAAGCAGTAATGAAGTAATTTCATTTAAAAGTGTAAGCAAACATTTGCAGGAAATCATTTGCATTTAGGTGTTCAGTTCTATTTCCATTATGAGGGAATTTCTGAAGACCATGAAAACAAGACAGCCTTTAAAAGATACCTACAAATATGTTGCTATTCAAATTTATATTGATCATATCTCTTTGTCAGTGAATGGTTATATTTTTCTGATAGTAGAGCAATTTAATTTTGTTGTTCCAACTTGATGACGTATCTTAGTTTACAGTTTACCAAGAAATAGTTTTATGGCTTTAAGAACATGACATTATTGGCTGCTGTTGAAACCTGACCCTGAGCAGAACATTGGACACAAGGAATTTGAAGTCTTCACATAACTTTGCAATACGAGACGGACAGGGGCCATACCAGAATAGGAGAACCTGAAATCAGACACCTAGATGTAATGTGATAGATAATAAACGTATTTTAAACATCTACAAGAAAGAAACAGCAAGTGAAAAAAAAAAAACACAACAAAAAACCCCCCACCAAACCCCCCACAGTTCTATATAGACAAAAGATCTATAAAACCAGAGATAAGTTATAATCAAATCTCCATCTTCCAGATATTAGTAAGGCAGTGTCCCCATGCATTATGGCTTTTATTTTTTCTTGTTAAAATTAACTGCATGTTTCTGTTTATTGGTGTTTCTCAGATTTCAAGGTGGCAAATGTGAGAGGAAAACAGAATTTTCACAATTTTCCAAAAATTTTCCTTTCAGATGCAGGGTCTTTTGGTTAATTAGAGCCGTACAGAGCAGAACTGAATAAATAACTTTGTGCTTGCTTTATCATTAATCTGTTTAAAATGAATTTACTTCCAGGTATTACTGAGCGTGCATCATGTTGTTTTCCTGTATTATCCTTACAGTCTGGCAGTTTTGTTTAATGTATATATATTATATGTATGTTATACCTACGTATGTTATACCTACATATGTTACAATGTATGTTATAAAACATACACGATTGTTCCTTTGATGCATATAGTTGACCTACCAGAGCTACTTGAAAGATTGTTGAAAATTTACATTTAACTTCTAACAGAGTTGCTATTTATTGTCATTATATTTTAAGCCTTGCAACTTAAAAAATAAATCTTAGTTTCTGAAATCATAATTTGAGAAGGGAGCAGGAAATACTGGAATTTTTGGGACACGTGTCCTAATGCAGAAAAATCTACACATAGAAAGAAAAAGATACAGAAAAAAAAGTCTGTATCTAAAATAAATCCAATATTTCCTGATATGCTTTAAAGTCGTGTGAAGTGAACTGAGGAAACAGGTTCATCTCAGTATATATTCAGTCTTTTATTGTGATTTTTTTTTTTTTTTTAAATTTACACTGAGGGAAATACCTTGAATTAGGCAAATACTGCATTTTACTGTTATTTTAACCTGTCAATTAGGTAAAGCAATTAGAATTTTTTCAATGCTTCAGTCAAAATCATACTCAGCTCTACTGTTATTTCGTATTCTTAAAGGTCCTGACACAGGGCGCTATTTGAAACAAGTGACGTTATGACCAGATTTGGAGACATCCACGGTAGAAAGCAGGAATCCTCCTGACTAGTTCATCACAATGTTTCTCGTGGTACAGTGGGTCTCATTTTAGAAGTGACACCGCTGTACCGAAGCTGTGAACTGCGGCTGTGATTCCTGACCTTTGGGTAACGCAAACGAAGTCTCCTGAGTGCTGTCGGCTCTGCCCGCTCCCCCCGCTGTCGCATTCCGCTGCAACAGGCAGGACATACCGTTATTTATTAGTTCTCACTTAACCACCAACTGCTTTAACAGCATGCAGCTGTGTTATTGTTAGTAGAGGTAGACCCCGAACTTTGCTTGTCTTCAACTGAGTGGAAGTCCCGTGGCCAGCGTTCCAGAGGAGCGCTGCTCTCTGAAGTGACTTCTGTGAGCCTGGCTGACATTCGGTGTCAAGGAGTGAGTGATGGGAATTGCCGGGAGACCAGGTGGTATTTACACTCTCGTGTGGGTATTTCCATGGCTCACGCCCAGGCTTCAGTTGCCAGTGAAGTTAGAGCTGAGATTCCCAAGGCTCTTTTGGGGTCAGTTTTGATTAAAAACTTCAAAAACATGTTAGATTAAGTTACATGGCTACCTCATTTCTAAACCACTCTTCAGGCATCTGCCTTTTTCCGTATGTAAGAGTAATTAATGGGCCATGATGAAGATGTAAAATTCTTTGCAAGAAAAGGAGATGAGAGCAGAGGAATGGGATCTTGAGGTCTATATCCCACAGGCAATATCTTAAAGGGCCCATCATTTGATTTGCAGTATGGGAGCAAGCTATACTTTCTTCTTGGATACAAGGATATGTAAATGCTGGCAGCAGCACCCAAACTGGACAGAACTGTTCTGGGAGGAGGCCACAGGTATATCAACTCAATTTTCTCTTCAGTTAGGTATGCTAATTGTGTGGCTTCCTCTTCCTCTGCTTAAACACATAGACAGGTATGCTTATTAATCCACTAAATGATTTAATGATTCAAATATAGATCAGGATATTAACAGAGATTTGGGGGAAAAAAATCACTCCCCAAACCCTTTTCTTGACTGAACCAAGTCAACTTCACTCACAAGTTGCATTAGCCATTTGAGCACAGAAAAATTGAGGAGATGGTGAATTTTCAAGAGTGGCTTCTGATTTTTGAAAATGCGTGACTGGTGAGCTACAGATGTTTTGCTTCTCAGGCAGGTAAACACTTTCTGGCTCTTACTGGACTGGACCTTTCTACCTCATTCCCTATATCATTAGTCACTGCTGACTTAATCCACTGTTGTACACTACAGGAGATGGTTAGGAGTGGGATTTGACTGAACAATAACAAATTCAGTATTGTTTAACTGCCCCAGAATGCTGCCCAAGTTTTTCTAGCTCTTTTCTTAAAATAAAGAGAAAGAAGGACAGGTTTAGGTTTGAAGAGTGTTATGGTACTCACATCACTTGACTGGGTATGGTAATATTGGGGCTACTACATTTGCCTTTTTTTTTTGTCGGTGGAGCCTGTTAAGGCTTGTGGTAGAGGCCAATGGATCTGTCCCTGAGGGCTTAACAGGTTTCCTAATACAATAACAGTATCAGAAACTTAAGTCAGATGTAAGTAATCTATTTTTGCTCCTTTCTTAGCCAGATGATTGCCAATATTTTTTTTTTTTGCTGAAATTGCTGCACGATATCAGTATTGGTCTGTATTTCTCTTCACATAGTGATTTATAAAGTTCTAGCCTTACTCAGGAAAGAAAGAGAAAGTGAATTAGGAGATTTTGAATGGCAGGAGAGAAGTAATATATATAAAAGACTTCTTTTCATACACTTTGAAACCCACTGGGAATCGCGTGAGAGGCATTTCAGTGAGAGGAATCTACAGGCAAAGGCTGGCATCAGGCAATGCACTGAGCTGGGATATCTGCTCTCAAGCTCTCTTTTTAAAGGCTCTCCTATTTTGTGAGATGAATAATAAAAAGGGCAAGGTTTAGTTGAGCCCCAGGGCTACAATATTCCACACATTTGGCAATCAGCTTAAGAAAAATCTTTAGCAGGAAATATATCTGCAGTGTGTACATTAAAAGTACAATAAAAATAGTTGGATGTAGGAAGAACATTTCTCATTGTCATTCTTTTGGAGGTGCTGGTTATGAGTCTTATAAAAGCACTTTCTTATGAGATTCACAATGGAGATATGTGAGGGAGGCCTTGGTGGAGGCTTAGTGCAGCTCATACCCCTCCACTGCTGCTATCAGTTCCCCCCACGTTGCTGTCTCCTGAAGTGGTGCAGTCTTCTGGCTCCTTCTGCAACTCCTCCTGGAAGGCGCTGCTCATGAGTCCTGCTCGTGCTGTGTTGTGCAGGTGGGACTGGATCCATGCAGAGGCTGAGTCCTGCTGTGGGCGAGACCCTGTGCTTGGCACTGGGAGCAGAATTCATGATGCCGAGCACTGAAGGTCTTTTAAGAGTGCCATGGGGAAGAGTCAGGTAGCCAGAGCAGGGGTCCACAACTGACCAGCTGAGGAGGTAAAAGGGAGGAAAACCTTCTTTTGTTGATTATTAGTGAGAATTTTTGATTCTGAGCTGGTTACTAGGAATAACATTTAATAGTAAATAAAGTAGGTTAACAATACAGAAGACCTTCTAAGGGAAGATTTGATTTCTCTGACTCAGCATGATTTTATCGACTTTTATCTAATCTTCAGTGAATAATTGTACCAAGCCATTGCATCTTCCAGGTCTGTGCTGTCGTGTCTAGTTTGGGATGGTTCCTTGACATTTATTAAAAATACACCAGAGACTGAAGTCCAGCTGTGAAATAGTAATTTCAGGAAGTCTCAGTATTAGAGACAGATTAACGTGCTGTAGCTCTCTTCTTTAAAAAATATTTTTCTACATACAAACAACACTGGATGTCTTACTTTATGCATATTTAATGTTTTAGTACAGAAAGCAGTTCAAATCTAGGGAAATTTGAAAGGGTCAGATTCTGCTATTGCTATTAAGGTTTGCTATACAGGGACTCCCAACAACACCAGTGAGCGTACTGGCAAGATAAGTCACCATTATCTGATGTAACAAAGGATAGTGGCCCATAAGAAGATGAAAAAACTTGTGTTGCAATTGAACAAAACAGTCTCTATATTCAGTATAGACAACTACAGACAAGCCCATGTTATTAGTACTGGAAGATATGGACAAGTGTGGACAAACAACAGGATGAAGGGCACAAAACAGAATTTATCACCCTGAAGGCCAGCCCAGGTGCAGAGCTGAATGATGGCAGTGATGAATGCACACATCACACACTAACAGAAGGGTAAGTAACCATTGCATAATCACCCATATAAATTTGAATATATGATCAATGTTTCTTGAGTGCTGGAGGGATTTTTCCCTGTGGAGGACATGGTACATCTTACTGTAGCAATTTTAGGGAAGGGTTCTTCCAGTTCATTTGGAAACTGCTAACTTTAACATGTTTGAGAGTAACAATGGCAACAGTTTTAAAAGTACCTTAGTGACACTGAAAATCAGAGGAACATCAGTGTATCATGAGCTACTTTTGGAGATATCTTTGAAAGTTACATGAATTAGCTCCTGCCCACTCCATTCTAACAAATGGAGTTTTCAGTTTTCCTGATGAAATTCTGGGTGGCAAATGAATTCAGAGGTTAAATTTCTTTTTATAATACTATCTGTCCTGCATCCGTATTATTAGACCATTACAGCATCTTAAAAGAGTAGATAATCCCTACTCAGTGTGGCTGTCGTTAAAAAAAGGTGCTGACCTCCAAGTCAGTGGCAATAGAACATTTATAGAAATAAATGAATTTCTGTTGGACTCGAACTTGTCCCAAATTCTTCTGTGAGTGGAGAGTTAGACATAATTGAGACAGCAAGAGTCATGAGGTTAATGAGGTCATACTGCCAGGGTACGGTCTGGGTTTACTATAACATGAAGACTCAGCTCTGATCCTGACTGGCACGTTCACTTAGCAGCAATACCATCCCAGCACCAATCTGTTCAGAAACCTGAAACCATCTTCCGTGAGTCGTCAGCTTGCCACATGACACTGTCAGAAGACATATGTTCCTCTGCACGTGAAACAACTTAGACCATCTCAGTCCGTGTTTTTGTAAACATGTTTGCTAAGGAAAAAGAGTGACTAAAAAGAGTGACTTCTTTTTAAATATGGATGGACTCTACAGTGCATCCAAATGCATTATTAAAATTGTAGCAAACAGTGTTTGATAACTCTTATTAACTTTCCACCTAGTTGTCAAGAAGCTGTATTTGAACTATGTAAAATGCCATATTTTAGGTTGCACGTTAGAAAGAGCTCTTACAATCAATAGCTTTTATCTGAAAAATGGGAATGTTGTGCCTCCTGCAGCTGAATGTTTCATAAGAGCTGATGGGTACCAGTATAGATAGCTGGCCATGAGTATTTTTTTGTTGCTGATGTTCTCAGGATAGTGTATGATAACAAGCCTCAGATAACAAAGTATAATGGCTTGTTGCAAAACACTTCCTGCCCCATGCACTGAAGGAGGAGAGGTTTCTGTGGAAGGTGGCCAAAGTCCTTGGGTTGAGACAGATGCCTGGGGCAGAAGGGGAGCAGAGCTGCAGAAGGACAGGCTTTTTTACTTCTGTGAAGTAGTCCCAATACTGTGCTTCAACAGAAGCAGCTTTTTGCATGCCACAAGACACTTTTCTGAAGTTTACTGGAGAATTTTCTATGGAGCACTTTCTCTATTGGTATATAAAGTTATGTAAAAATCAAATATTTCTTGAAAATAGTTGCAACAAGATTCTGACAGAACATCAGGGATTTTTAAAACTGTATCATTTTCTGCCATGTAAGAGAGACGCTACCTGCCCCCTTGAAGCCCAGAGATTTTGTAAGGAAAACTGAAAACCATTTGTAAAAATTCAGAACATTTTCCCCCTCAGAGCTTGCAAATGAAAAATATGGCATTTCAATTTTCAGGGTTTTATATCAGAATTTGCTACATGTAATATTAAGTATAACCTCACATTGTAAATCTTAGTTCTACAATGAAACAAAATCAAATTTTTTTTTTTTAAATGGAAAAATTAAGTACTACTTCTTCCTCCATTGATTTCTTTTCATTTTGAAAGGAAAGTAGAAGACTTTCTTTTTTTCTACATCTGAAAAGGGAAATCACTTATTTTCTCTCTGTGTCTCCCCGTGTCTCACACATGTACTTTGTGAGCACTGCCAGCTGCTGCACCAAGTTGCTGCAGTCCTTGTCAAACTTGCTGACTTGGCTGTCATTGCCACACTGACCAGACTTTGTCTTTCCAAAATAAAACTGACGAGAATTGTGATATCTTCAGTCAACAGTTGTCAGGCCCTTTGAGACCTCAGCAGTTCTGTAGCCTCCCAGAAATTCTGGAAATAACCTGTTAATACACTTCTATACTGACATGTAGTAGAACTTCATTTCTGCACCTGTCTCTGGCCTTTTTCATCTTGACTTGGGCTGGTAGAGCTCTGTGAACTCAAATGTTTGTTACACTGTAATGAGGCTGCTGAGTAATTCTGTGGACTAAGATTTCTATCGTCTTTTTACTGTCTCTGGCTGCACCGGGTGGTTTTTTGCCAGACCTCAATAAGTCTTGGGGCAATTTAAACTTAATAATGCAGTGTATATTATTGCTGTAAATAGTTAATTGAGATTTTACAAAGTTCATGCTTTATGTTGATTTTTAATTGTTTTATTGCACCTCACTGGCTCCCTCTTCGGTGTTCATTGGCTTTTCCATTTGACATAGTGTTTCTCTGGGCTGTCCTGCAGTAGCCCTTTAAACAAAGCTGATAGCCGAAACGGTTTATAAGCAGAATCGGCATCAAAGATGAGGCATTTTTACTCTCATTTTGTTTAAATACTTTAAACTAGATTGCAAATGTTAAGAACCAACACATTTCTTAATTTTATTTTACTCCAAAAAGAAACTGGTCCTAAAGTCTTCCAAATGCATGGAACATTTTAAAAAAAGAAACACTGTGTGATGTGATGAAAGACTATCTTAATGGCATCTTGACCCAAACCTTGTGACTCTGTTCCATGATCTTTTAACTAATATGGAATCATGCAGAACTGCTGCCACATTTGATTAAAATAAGAACCACATCATTCAGGGAGAACTTTCCTATTCCTGTTGCTAATACATCATAGCAAGGCCAAGACTGAAGAAATGCCACCTAGCACTGCTATGGAGTATCAAACCTCCCGTTCCCCAGCAATCACAAAGAAAATACTAAGATTGTTACAAGTTTCTCTAATTGAAGGTAACACTTTAGATCAGTCACAACATGGATTCAGGTCATGACAAGGAATGGAAATAATTTTAGAGTCAGTGATGGATGGTCCCCTGTTGGTAATAGATGCTGAGCAGGAACTGATCCTCGATTCTTAAACCTCTCTGCAGACCACAGAAAAACAGTAAGGCCTTGAGAAGTGTACTAAAAGCTGATAGATTCTTCTTGGGGGTCCCCAAAAGGTTAAGAAAGGAATGTCTGCCACTAGAGCTTGTCTTCCTCCTACTGCCATATTCTGTAAATCTCTTTTTTTTTCTCCACAAGTCTATCAAAACTTGTATGAAGCTGCGAGGGGGTTGGATGAACACTGTGGCTGGATGTCAGTTGCTGGAGGCTGTGAAAGCCATGGCTGGTATCAGCTGTCATGTTATCATTCCCTCTCTCCTTTGTAGCTGTTTATCACCATTTATGGGGGAAGGCAATATGTGAAGGCTCCTGAAACAATGCAAGTCTCCTTCCTCAGCCTTAGTAGAACAAGTTTTCTGTTGCTTGTCTTCCAATCTGATGGATACAAAGTTGTCCTTAGTTAAGCTTATATGCTTATTTGGGAACCAGGCGACATTAATGGACATACAGCAAAGCATATTTGGGAAGCTTTAGCCAGCAGAAAGCACTACTGCACAGCTTACCAACACCAAATGTTTTAAGAAGCACCTCAGATCTCTCCTGTTCTTCCACGGTGGCTTTCCATAAAAAAGAAGGCAAGTTGGAGACCCCGTTCTTATCTTGGAAACAGTAAAAAGTTTTTTTTTAAATTATTGCATAAAGCTCTAGGATGAAGAAAATCACTGAAAAAAATAATTTCCCTGATACAAGGAAACCTTGTAATAACAATGTGTGGAAGGCAGAGGACTTTCCTGGGACTGTCCTGTCTGTGAAATAAATTTCAAAAAGAGCAAAGGATAAGCCTTGTCACCTTCCTCCACAAATGACTGTTCGTGTATTGCTGCTCCACGTACAGTGCCTGCTTACCTAAACTGCTTCTCTAAGCAACTCAGAGCAACCTTTAAATTTTAAAAGGCACAGATCAAGGAAGCATGATCAGTTTGGTGGAACAGTCTCAGTCAATATTGATTTGCAACTAAGGGCAGAACTTGGCCAATGAGCAATCACTCAGGGCTGTTAAAAACAGAATTGAAAAGCTGCTCCACCTCCTTCCTAGAAAAGGCACTGGTGGTTGTTTTGCTGGAGGCAGAGGATGACTTCAGACCATGTAGTGGTGGTGAGATTGGACCCTGGGCAGAGGTGGGCACAGCTGTGCAACTTTAATGGTGGTTGTTGCTTCTCTCCCACTATCAGCGACCAAAGCTGGTGGCTGGAACAAGCTGCTGTTTCTTCTCTGTCTGTGGCATGTAACAGCATAGAGAGCACCTGATGCAGCCTTTCTAATCCTAACGTCCTGAAATCATATTAAGGCTACAGAATTGAATACTGGGGAAGTTTCACGTCAGCAGCAAGGTCAAATCCTAGCTGGTACTACCTGAATGGCTTCTCAGCGACAGACATCCTTAGAACTGCTCTTTTTATTTCTTTTAAAGACTTTTTTTCCCATTAACTTCATTTTCCTCCCATAACTAGGGCTCTGATGCTTCTTTTCAGGGATCAGATTTGATCTCCTTCCTCTAATTTTCATGGAGGGAGGGAATGTGCAGAAGCAGGAACTTTTCTTGAAAGAAGCTTCAAACTATGGTCAATGAGGATCTTGTACCTCCTACAGCACTCATTTCTTCCTACTGGCTCCTGCTAAACGGAATCAAAAAGAAAATAACAGCCATAGACTATTGCATAGGAGGCATTAGCTGCCCTCTCCTCAAGCATCATCAATAGTACTGGCCTATTAATGTGAAAACACATAGAGCCACTTGTTTCTTGCTGTGGCAGTTTTCATCCTGTTGTCCTATATTTTATTAACTGGCAGTGGCCAGCAGTTGCAAAGGAGATATTTCACTAGAAAATCTGACAATTAACATTGTCAGTCCTCAACCAGGCCAACGGAGAATGCCCTTCAGACAGAGACAGACACCCATGGTTAAGGGGGGCACCTGACACTGAGCATAGTCTAGTTCACATTAAGTAGGTTTGTAGTTCCCTGAGGCCAGGGGCAGTAAATATGCCAGATCACTCTAAAATCACTCTTAATGTGAAATGAGACTAGAAAAGAAGTTTAATTTACAAAAGATAGAGTGAAGCTTCTAAATCAATCTAGAGACGAACAGGCTAGAAACATAATAAATGTCTCAATAAATACTTGGCACTTCATTGCAATTTCAGAGGTTTTTTTGTTTTATTCAGTTAGCAGAGCTGAGCACTGAGGCAGATGGACACGAATTATCTCAGATGCCACAGTTGCTGTCTGATTCTTAAACAAGTCACATTCTCCCAGCATTTTCTTTCCAGGTAATTATTACTGGTATATGGAGGACCTGTAGGTATTGCACCATTGCTCTGCAGTAATATTTTCCTTTGGATGTGGTTCAGATGGTAAGGGAAGGTCTAGTGGTTTATTCAATTAAAAAAAGTGATTCTGAATAGAAAGAACTTCTTCCTCTTATTTGAACAGGGGCTAGTTAGGGTTCTGCTCATTTTCTTCTGAGATTGTTCACTATTGGAAAGTACAGAATAATTTCTGAAAACTCTTAATCAGTTGATCTTCTATGACTTTCCAGAAATATTTCAGCTGGCAAACTATGCCAGTCCTCTGACGAGAATTCAGGTAAAGGGGAAAACTTATAATAACTAATAAAATAATAATATAGTAATAACATAATAATATAGAATAATAATAACAACTAATAATTTGGGGCTGTATTTAATAGGAATGGAAAACTGAGCCCACACTGCAAGCAGTGCCACTCTATGCGCTCTTGTGCTGCCAAGCGTTTCATCGGGCTGTGGGGTGCTTGGCACTAGCTGCTTTGGGCTACTGCCTGTGAAGTGCTCTGTGGTCACACAGAGAGCTGCTGGCTGGATGCCGGAGCTGGTGCTGGCTGGCGGGAGCAGCGGGGCACGACTTGCCTTCCCTCCATCCATCATGCACAGGGCGTGCAGGAGGCCACGCTGAGGCACAAGGTGTGACCCTGAAGACCCTCACCGTGTTCTCTGGTTATTACCTTCAGAGTGCCATGAATGGCTGCCCTGCACTTAGATTTGGGCACTGTCTTTTAACAAAAGGTGCTTCTGAAGATGGCTACCTAGCACGGCTTGTGCAATGCTGCCTCGGGAGCAGTGTTTAAGGGGGAAAGCATGCAATGTTTAGCCTCTTTTGTCTCTTAGAAGCAGCCAAAGCAGTTTTTGGCACATATCACTAACTGCAGCAAACAAATCCACTGGATGATAAAAGCAACAGCAGCAACTACCAGCTTTAGCTTTTTATTTCCTGAATAACTTAGAAGGATGAAATATTTGATCTTTGAGGTTATTGATGTGTGACTGCTTTCCCATTCTTGTTTTTCCTTCTCTCTGCAAATCCTTTTAACTAACTTTCAGGAGTAATTTTCCATTCCCATTTATTTTCTTTCCTAGGCACATTGCACAGTTTAATGTCCTCAGCTGTTGCCAAGGAAACTGGATTTTGAACCGGCTTGTCAAGCAAATGAAGGAGCAATTATTTCTGAAGTATTTCTATAAACTTGGATCAAAGACGATCATGTATTTTTTTTAAGGTAATGTTGGTAGCGCTTTTTTGTGAGATTACTCAACACTTCCAGTGGCAACCCCCTGTATTGTAACTCCTGCTGTTCAGCATGACATTTCCTTCAGGTGCTTTATTTGGGAAGTCCTAGCAAACCTGACCGAGCTGTTTCCGAGCAGAGAGAGCACAAAATGTTTTAGATGTGTTAAACTAATTCTTGCAGCTGTCTCCTCTGTGTGTAGAGCTGTCACCCTGGTGCAGCAAGGTGAAGTTTTCCAAGGAAGAAACACTCTGGCTGTAGAGGCTTGGAGGGAGGGGAGGGGCAAACCTCTCTCCTGGAGCCTGTAACTGGGGTAGCACCTGGGGTAGCCCAGGTGAAGCTGCAGCTGCCCCTTTGGGTGGCTTCTTCCCTTCTGCTCACATTTCCCTTCCCTTGGAAGGGAGTGTGGAAGCACGGGCAGGCCTTGGGCTCCACTGGTGCTGGGCTACAGGTGTGAGATGGGAGACACATTGTGTGGACAGCCTGCAGTCCTCTCCTCCACCCTCTGGGGCCCGTGTGAGCACACAACTTCTCTCTGCCTATGTGGTGATCTCAAACACACCATCTTAGAGCTCAGGAACACTCAAATGTGGTAGATGCAGGAGGAAAACGGAGGGGTGGACATGTTAAGCTGCCACGGAGGTCAGCTGCAGCCTGCGTGATGTCTCAGGGTTTTTCCCGAGATTCCCTTCTGGAATGCGCAACTCCCCCTGAGCTCATTGGGTATTTTCAGTTCCTGGTCCGGTGCCTGCACTGCGCCATACTGACTGCACAACCAGGCCAGAAGTAGCAGGTTGTTTCCAGTTTGTCATGTTACTATCTATAGAGCTTTCAACTCTAGCATTAAAAAAATAAAAAAAAAATAAAAAAAATCAATATTACCTAACACTTCATACAGCTATCTCAGGGAAAGGATCCTAACACGCTGTCACAGTTTAACCCCAGTCAGCAGCTAGGACTTCACAGCCACTCGTTCACATCCCCCCCTTTCCTACAACCCCCAAGAAGGTGGAGAGAAGTGGAAGAAAAAAATGACAGGGAAAAATGACAGAAAAATACCCTTGTAGGTTGAGATAAAGACAGTTTAATAGAAACAATTACAGAAAAGGAAAAATAACAGTAATAATTGTGACCCAGGTCACTCTCACTGCTCGGTGAATTGGTACCATCCCAAGCAATGATTCTGCATTCCTGCCTTCCTGACTAACCCCCACTTATATACTGAGTATGATGTCTATGGTATGGAATGCTTCATTGGCCATTCTACCATTCCACCTATGTTTCTATGGGAAGCTGGAAAAAGTCCTTGAATAGTATAAACATTGCTTAGCAACAATAAAAACCAATGGGTATTATTGAAATTCCTTTCATAGCAATCACTAGAAAGAAAATTAACTCTTTCCCAGCTGAAACCAGGACATATCCCCAGAGACCGCCCTTTAAATGAAAACAGCCTCCACTGTTTTCTACAGGAACCTTCTTGTACTTTATGGTATTTATGTTAAGTCCATGAGGATTTCTTTTTCATCAGGACACTGTCTTTCAATGAAAATCATTATACACTCAGAAGTTCATCCTACTAGTGGATTTTTACTATTTGGTAATGAAAAATGTTTCTGTAATATTGAGAATAAGGATAAAAAATATATACACAGAGACTGTCAATAACTTATGGGTTGGTGTAAGACAGCTGACATAAGGAAACATTTTTCCTTTCTCAATGCAATTACATGAGTTGTGAGACAGTTTTTGCTGCACCCTGGTTGCAGGATAAACACAGAGTCTGACTGGCTCACCAACATCCTGGAAAGCCTGAAGAGAACTGATGTGACACCACTTGCACTCTACTCCTACTTAGTCTTCCAGAAGAGCTGCTGGAAAATATTACTTTACCTACCCTCTCCTAATATAAAAAAATTATCTGAAAATGTCAGATCAAAATATTTCAAGAAAAACATTTTTGTTTGTCTTCATAACCTGAGATTTTTGTTACTGAAATGGTTTTGTTGTTCTTTAGTTTTCCTCAACTTTTCCTCTCCTTAGAGCTACTTACGTACTTAAAGGAACATATTTTGGGTGGTTGAGATCCAAGTTAATAGTAAATTTCATGGTTTTGTTTAAAGTGGTTACACTGCTGTCTTGCTGCACTTCTGTCTGGGGGGGCGGGGGGGGGGAAGGAAGGCAAATCGGAACTCATTAAGAATCAAAAGGCTTGAGACATTTAATTTGAAATAAGCATTTTGGGGTATAATGCAATGGATTTTCACCTGCCCGGTGCACTGCTAATATGCTGTAATTGCTGATAGGTAGTTTGGAACAAAAGGGATCCCTTTTGTTACTTGTTAGTCATTTCTATCCTTGAAAGTTTGCCTGGGTAAAGCATTGTGTTTAGTCTGTGTCCAGACTGTACGTCTTTTCTTGAAAATATCGGACACTTTATTCTTTCTGTTTCTTCTCAATTACAGACCTTATCCATTTGGCCATTTCTAGTAATTGTTAGTCAAATACTTCAAATGAGAATTTTTTTTATTATAAAAGGCTCTTTCTGCTTCTGTTGTGAGAATTAATTTTGAAGTAGCCTTAGTGTTGACTTTGTTCTGAAGCGTTCTTTACTTTTGGCGCTTACAGAAGCGAGAGCTGCAGTGAAGGATCTATGCAGAGGGTTGATGATTGACAGTTAATCTACAAGTCCGGTAACTGCTAAGTCTTTCTAGACAGACTTGTCAGGATTTTCTTTTGGAAGACAGAGATTTAAATAAAGACTTTGCTACACAAACAAGCTATAAAAGGACAAGGTACCACATGCTAGCTTCTCTATGGTAACTGTCTTTGTGTGTTTTTCAGCTCTCAGGCACTCTTCAAGACATGAAAAAAATAATAATTTCCAGCTTAATTGAGAAGTAAGTCACTTTCAGTTAATTGGCTCACATTTGGCATGAGGTACACAGATATGGATTGACTGGGGAGGTAAAAAGGATGGTTGCAGCAGTTTCAGTGTTCAGTAGAGCAGCATGTGCATCCCTCTCCCCCTGCTGCAGCGGCTGCTGCCTGTTCCCCTCCTGGCACCCTCATCACTTACAGTGTGACTGAGCTGGCCTTGGGTTAAAAGCATGCTCACGGGCAGTCCCCAAACCCACAGCACTTAGTCCCTCTGTCAAAAACCTACAGCTTCCCAGTGAGTTTCCCAATGTAAAGGTGGTGCTGCCTGGACAAGCTGGTGTGCCAGTGTGGGGAAGAGGGGGCACTGCTCTGCCTGCAGCTCTGGCAGCCTTTGCTCCACTGCTTTCTGAAGTCAGCAAGAGGAAAGGGCTCGTTAATTCTTTTATGATAACCAGTCACTTGAAAAAGTAGGTTTTTTCATCACTAAGCAAGTCATTTTTTCCATCAGTGAACAGGTTCAGCCCCTCGTGGAGTCTTGGAAGCAGTGAGTGTCCATCCCATTCTCAAGCTCCTGCTGACACCTGCTGGCCTCCTGCTCACAGGGAAGTGGATGGGGAAAGTGGGATAACCCCGCTGTCTTCCTGCCTTTTAGTCTCTGCGTTGTTGGTTGTTGAACATTTAGAGGAGATTAATATCTTTGGAACAAATATTTATTGGGCCGAGCCTATGTTGCCTCGTGTATGGCGTAAGAGTACAGGGTATCTCTCCTCAGCACCTGGGAGGACATAAGTATGACCACTAGGTGCTTCAACATTTCGTCTAGGCTCTTTTTAAAGAGGGACAGGCTATGCTGGTGAGGATGGAGCAAAGTTCCACACCCTCAACACCAGCTGGCTTGCTGCAGAGTTGGGCATCCCGCAACCTACCCAAGGAGCCGAGAACTTCAACAGAGCAGAAGCCGTATAATTTAAATTGTTATATCATTTGTTTCAAAACGAAAGAGTTAATAGTGCTAGCAATTTGGCATCGTTTATGGCAGGTAATTATGAACCATTAATTGTTAGCTCCACTTCAAAGTTTCTGACAGAGGCACTCAATGTAGTGCTGGAGTCAAACCAATATAAGGCTTGACAAAATTCAGTACTTGTTTTCTAGCAAGCCTGAGTTACGCGAAGACCTAATTCTCTGTTGCCTTGCCTGAAATACATTCACTTATTTATTGTGTTAAAACAAATGTGAAATGCAAATAACTTTGCACTTCTCTAAATGACAGTACAGCCAGGACAGCAGAAGACATACTCCAAAAGATTGAGCTTAGGGTTACGTGTCCTTATCTGCATGTGAATATCCTGTAATCTGAATTGAAACAAGAGTATTTGTTTTTTGCCTTTTATATGGCAGTTTCAAACCTCAAAAACTGTGACATGCAGTACAAAATTTTTACTGTTACTTGCTGGAATTAAGACAAATGGAGTATTCAGTTAAACAGTGCTGCTCCTCACAAACTATGCTGTACTGTGCGAGATGCTGTTTTGGGCGTGAATAATGACTGGAGTTGCAGGGCTGGTCTCTGATTTGGTTATTCTTGTGTTGTGGTACTACCAGCAGTGTCAGAGTGAAAGAGAAATGCTTTTCAGTGTGCTGAGAAATAGCTAAGCAGAAGGAAAGAAGAGCTGCCATCTTGTGTGGGGAACTGAGACTGCACTAAAGGAGGCCAAAATTAAAAGACATTAAAAAAGTTTATTATACCTTTGGAAGTTCCTTAAGTAAAGATAATTTCCTCCGTAGCAACTAGTTCCGTACTTCCTTTTTATTTGTTTTTAACTAATACAAATGAATCATTTAACCCATAAGCTCTGTTTTTCTGGCTTCAGCAATATTGCAAACTCATTGAGAGGATGCCGAGGCAGTGCAAGCCATTGCAACCCATTCTTTGCAGCAGCTAGCAGAGCTGCCTGGCCACGAAGCAGGATGTCTTGCAGCCAGGAACACCAGCCCTGTACGCAAAAAATATCTTTGTGCAATTTTGTGTACAAGATATGGTAAGCACGAACAAGCTTATGGTTTAACATGGTACTGATTAATCAGATGGTAGCAGGCATCTTTCTCCAAGCCTCTTGTTAGGTCCTTTGTAGGATCTGGATTGCTTGGCCAAGGAGCTTCCCCTACTGCATTATGAAGGAATGAGGCTGGAGTCTACTACAGCCACTGAGGCAGCAGCAGGAAGTGTCGTAACTTATTTTAACTTTTGCCTTTTGAGAACTACCAGTGGTAACCAAACTCAAGGACGTGAAGACCTTGTGATAAAACTAGGCAGAAGAAAGCAGTTTCCCATGATTGTATGGAGTCTCTGATCACGGTAAGTGGGGAGACAGAGGCAAGACTACCAAAAAAGTTGGATTCTTAACCCAGAAATTTGGTTAGAAATAAGGGACAGAGTATGTCAACATCTATATTTTTCCCCAGATGGAAAACATTGCTATTTTGCAAAGCAAAATAATACCTTAACCAGGGCACAAAGCATGTCTTCACGTTAGAAAGGTGGGCTTTGTGTCTGAGGTACGGTTGTGAGAAAATCCTTGTTGGTACTTGGGAGTAAGCCCACTGGTTTTACCATGACCTCCTGTCTGACACGGTTCCCACAAGATCTCCCTTCACATCTCATCGGTACCTTATGAAATGGTATTGACACACCCTCTGCTGGAAATAATTGCCTACCTACATTGTAGGTTCACATTTAGCTTATAATATTTGAGAGCACTTAGCCATCTAGTGAGACTAGTGGCGTCTCACTGCCTCTAATTTCACACTGTGAGGCTGTCCCAATTTATACCTGACATTCTTACTAGTATTTTTGTACATGTGCATGCACCTGGACTTTCATCCTGTTCCCAGTACTGTTCCTTATGTCCATCTAGTGCCAGTGATCACCAGTTCTTCTTGCATGCTGTTTTGGTCCCTCTGCTGTTTCTTTCCAACTATGTGTCATCGAAAAGTCTTAAAAGCATGCTACTTTTTGTGCCAGAATCTTTAATGAAACTCCTCCCTAAACTAAGCTTTGCAGGGCTGAACTGTAGCTCCTTTTCTTCTCCCAGCCTGATACTTCACCTTTCAACACTACCCACAGCTGTTTTCAGCCTTTCATAATTCTTTTATTGTTTATGGTTTTTATTATTTATCTATTAATATCTCATGCAATAGCCTATCATATTCACTGAAGTCCAGATAGATCAGATTGTCAAGAAAATCAGCAAAGACATGGGCTCAATTTGACACTGTCTGTTCTTGATGAACTCATGCACTTTAACCCCTTTACTGGACACCTCTATTTCTTTTAATATTCGACCTATCAAATGTTTTGTAGGGTAAGAGAATGCATTCAGACACAAATGCAAGGGGAGGGAAATGAGATCTGTAATTGCACGTACTGTTTTTTCCTTTTTAAACATACGTGGTAGACTTGCTCTTCTGTACCATCATTTGATAAATATGTTAAAAATTCTTGCTGGAATGTGATTCCATGTTCCCATTCCTTCAGGGTTATATGACTGAAGCTCATGTCTCATTTTCTTAAGTTGAACATAAAGACTGTATTACCCTGAATGTGGCTGTTAAATACTTCAGGCTAGAACAAAAGTAGTGTCTACTGCGTCATTAGTAAATTTTCACTACTGTGCTCAGTCTGACCTGTTCTTAAAACTATAGAGAAACTTTCAGCACACAGGCAAACACAGATCTGAATTATGTCTGTGCATTATCCCATTTGCTAATATGCTAATGCTTATACACATGAATCAAGGAACACTGTAATTGCAACCCTAACTACATACCAGAAACATCCACGCTTTTAAATGTAGAGTATGTGTAATCAAGTTTCAACCTGAGGTACGGAGTTCTAGAAGCCAGTAGCCACGTAGACATGTAGCCAGTCTATTTTAGTTTATGGAAGGCCATTAACCAGTCAAGATAACTTCACTGGCATGTCTCAAAGAGAATAAAGGAAATTTACTTTGAGTCACCTAAACATTTGTGTCTTTTTGTGAATTTCCTTCCATGGGTCAGAGAAGCTTAGACAGCAGGAGCAACCCATGGTTATAACATTTAATGTGGTTAAAACCATGGTTATAACTTCAGGTTGCTGTAACCTGTGACAAGTTTTCAACTGCTTCGTTTTCATGTTATGTGCTGGGAAAAAAAAGGAGATAGGATAAAATAACACTTTGCTGTACTGCAGAAACTATTGTGAACAGAAATACATATAAACAGGAAGTCTTATCAAAACATGACTGAATAAAAGTTATTATATAATAAGTATAAAAGTATAAAATAAAAGAAGCACATATTAAAATAAAGAAAGAGAGAAAGTAGAAGGATTAGCAATACCTATTAGATTGCTACTACAGTGACAATATCTGGGGCTGTAATTTTTTGGCCAAATTATTCAAAGTGATGATAAACTTGCAATTTCCATCCTTACCTTGCAATTTTTATTTTTTTCCCAGAATAGAGCCCTGAATGTGCTTTAAAGAACACTTGTTTTTAAAACTGGTAGCTGGGAAAAGGGGCAGGTAGCTCGGCAGGATAGTTTTACCACTGTTAGAAATCACCCAAGTTCCTGACCATAGAGGAATGACAATTTATGGAGTTCACTTCCCTAAGACAAATCTGTGTCCATATCAAATAGTGACTGACTTTGGAGTTACTGTGTATCTACCTGTTGGGGAGATGAATCCTTAATCCAGTTTAATTCTCTCCTTGGGATTCTGGGTTCTGCACAAGTAATTAAATATAGTAACACTATGCTGTATCTTGCAGTATATCAAGGTATTCCTCAGGCAATTTGGTAAGAAATTTAGTAAGAATAAGCCTTATATTAACAATCAAAAGACAAAGCTTCCTTGTGGTGAGTTTGGAATTCTGTTTTCAAGTGTATGCTTAAGATGAGATGTATGGGATTTTCAGCATGTATTAAGGCCACTAAATCATGCTGGCTTTATTTTCAAAGGACCTGAGCATTTAAGATATGCTTTACCAGCTGGGTTGGTAAATACCCAGTATTTCCAAGTACTCTCTCTGTTTACTCTCTGATATGCTTTACTACAATGGAACAAATTGCTGCGTGATTCCATACACCGGGGAAGCATAAGCACATACTGAGCATTTTTGGATAGAGGCAGTGATGAAGAATCACTAAGTTGATGATAAGATAAAATGAAAAGATGAAACCTCCCTGTATTTCTATTTGTTTTAATTCTGGTTTTATACACACAGTTTAGACTGATGTTGCAGGGGGATCTCTGGAAAGGTTTATCACACTTTCTTCAAAACAATTAATGCTACCTTTGTGAGTTCATAACATTTATGTGGCATAAATAAAAATTATTCATTCCTACCCTGGATCACGTTATCTAATTCTTACCAAGCCTGGGATTTGGATGCGTGTCCTTGCTGGCAGCAAAAAGTTCTCTTCTTAGGCTACAGAGCTGGCTTTTTGTAAGCATAGTTTTAAAAATGTAAATGCAGTGGGCCATGTTTCCCATGGAATTAAAATAACGTGCAACCCTAATTTATTGCATTCAGTGATTAAACAAATAAATTCTTCCGTACGTATTCAAAGTGCCAACCATCAGCTCTTTCAAGACTGAATCTATAGTGCCCTTTTAGATGGCTAGAGAAAAGTCTTTCATTAATTATCACACACAATGTTATTACTGCCTGTCCAGTGCTGGCTGAAAAAATAATTCTTTGTGTTTTTTTGTTGTAACTTATTGTTTCTATCTTGGCAGGAAATGTACTCACTTGAGGCTCATGAGCCTAGACAGCACTGCCACAGAGCTCTGTATACACCTCAAACTCCTATGGAGAAGATAGCAACCTCTTATGTGAAGCATGAATCTCATTTAGTGAGAAGAACAGAGTCCATACTCGGTAAGTAGACTAAGGAATGCTTCCTTCCAAACCTGAGGCTGCTGCGCAAACTGCTTTGGGGTGTCAGAGAACTCAGATCATAGAACCACAGAATCACAGAATGTTTTGGGTTGGAACAGACCTTTAAAGATGATCTAGTCCAAGCCCCTTCCGATGGACAGAGACATCTTTCACTAGATCAGGTTGCTCAAAGCTATGTCCAACCTAACCTTTAACACTTCTAATGATGGGGCACCCACAACTTCTCTGGGCAACCTGTTCCAGTGTCTCACCATCCAAATAATAAAAAAAATTCATTCCTTATATCCAATCTAAACCTACCTTCTTTCAGTTTAAAACCATTGCTCTTTGTCCTGTTACTACACGCCCTGGTAAAAAAATCTTTCTCCGTCTTTCTTATAAGTTCCTTTAAGTGTTGAAGGTCTCTCTGGAGCCTTCTCTTCTCCAGGCTGAACAACCCCATCTCTCTCAGCCTCATAGGAGAGGTGTTACATCCCTCTGATTATTTTGTGACCAGCCTCTGGACCCCCTCTAACAGGTCCATGTCTTTCTTGTACCCCTAGCTGGATGCAGTACTCCAGGTGGGTTCTCATGAGAGCAAAGAAGACAGGGAGAATCACCTCCCTTGACCTGCTGGCCACACTTCTTTTGATGCAACCCAGGGTACAATTGGCTTTCCAGGCTGGAAGTGTGCATTGTCAGGTCACAACAAATCTTTTATCCTGCAGCATCCCGGAGTCCTTTTCCACAGGGCTGCTTGCAATCCATTCATCCTCCAGTCTGTATTGATACTGGGGATTGCTCCAGTCAGGTGTAGGACCCTGGACTTGGCCATGTTAAACTTCATGAGGTTTGCATGGGCCCACTCCTCAAGTGTGTCAAGGTCCTTCTGGATGGCATCCTTGTAGTGTACTAATATGGTTAAATCCACAGCCACAGATGCAGTTATCTATTTTTCCAACTAAGTTAACTGCATTGTATTCTGTGGCCCTAACTAGGTGTTTACAATAAACATCTTTCCTGCCTTCAGATCTTAACCTACTTGATCCTAGAAAACTCTTTTCAAATTCTTTGTTTTGGTAGCCTTTATCATTTTTGTTTACTTTAAAATTTTTACACTTTGCTGATAATGAATATATCTGCCCTGCTCCAGCCAGTTCCTGTCTTTTTCTGAACCAGGGGCATCCAAATTCTTCCATATAGCATGCAGAGATCTTGAACCATTTGTTTAACTGGTCTAACTTAAATTTGACATAGCTGAAGCTGGAATATTTTTTGTTCTTCTAATTCATTATGAAATGCTTGCAAAATATTCATTGCAAAGCAACATTACATTTCACTACTGTTATGAGTTGCTGTATTGTTCTTCTGAGTTACAAACTGTTTCATTACACTTTTTTAAACTCTTCCCCATGGTTGAACCTTTTTTTTCCTGGTTGGGCTGTACAGGTATGTTGCTGCAGGTTGAGGAACATCTACTCTTTTGTTTTAGAAATCACTTGAACCTACAGGAGAGTGCGGCATGCCCAGAATAAGAAGAACAAAATTTCATCCTGCTTTAAGTTTAGAGCTCAGTGTCTACTGCCACTGTCAGTAGACTTGACTGTCTAGAAAGCTTTACAATGTCGTGCATTTTGTCCAGGCTTTCCCATAACCTTACTCATTTATGATCTTCATTTTACTCCTGATCTCCATTTCTGGCTGCGCCTTGTTCAACATCTTTAATAATGGTATGGAAATGTTAAAAATAATTTTTAATTATAAGGACTACATGACGACTACAAAACAGTGAAAGGTGTTTTGCACATATGGTCTACAGAAGCTTTGATTGTTGGCAGATAATTGAGATGAGATGGTAATTTATAATAAAGAACTGCATTTGGGTGTTTTTCATTTTCCTCCCATGACAAGAAAGAGTAGGATAATACAAGGAACCCAGTGCTGTTCCTTGCTGAAAAATAATTAACACAAATATGAAAGTTGCATAAGGATACAGTTTGGGACAGAAGGTGCTGATCGTTCAAGAGGGACATAATTTAAGACATATAGGTTATTAAAAGTGAAAATAAAAGAAACAGGGCAGGAGTCTTGGCTTGCCAATAGACTTTTCCGGGATTGCCAGAGGGCTGGAGTTGGCCAAGTTTCTCTGGGCCTCCAGAGTATGGCAGATGTGGGAGCTTCTGGAAGAGGAAACTTATTTCTTTCTCAGGGCCTGAGGCCTTGGAAATTGTTTACATAGACTGATAAATTTATTTTGAAGGAAGGGTGCACTAAAAGCAGGATTTGAAGAGGAATGCTTCCTTACTTCTTTCTTCAAATCCATATAAGAAAGGAAGCGAAGAACTTTGAATCTAGGATTTGGTGCCATATACACATTTATCTGTCTTCTCTGAGTGCATTCCTCAGGGGATAGGCCTCGTGCCTTTGCCTTCTGTGTTGGAAGCTCATGGTTGTCCTACTGTTACACTGGGGTGAAGGCTATGATAATGTTGTGTTTGAACTCTGTTCATCCAGAAGATCAACCAGATTACTCTTGCTAATGTTTTCCTGTAGGAGCTTTTATTGGTTTGGGAGAATGAGGAGTCATTTTAAATGAAGGGTACTTTACTCTTACCACAACATAAAATAACAAAGTGGGTTTTTTTAAGTCTAGAATTATAAAAGAGTACATGAGTGCCCACCTGACTGGAGCTTTTCACTTCTGTGGGTTGGATGCCAGTTTATTGCAGTCATTTCTGTTACTAACTCTGCATCTTTATAGCTAAACAAAGACTTTTATTTTCTTATCTTAGTTGGGGTATCTGAACTAATTTAATAATACTCAGAAAACATAAACCAAAGTAGCAACATTAAATAAGAACCTGCTATCTGGTTGTCATCTTTTTCCCCGTTCCTGCTTGCATTTCTTCCCAGTCCTACTACTGAATTAATGTAGCCTGGGCCTACAGTAAACAGCCTGACAGACAGACCATAGCACTCTGATACACTGTAATGGGGAAGTGGAAATCTGTCCCAGTGGGAGGTGAACTGGAACTGATTTTATGTTCCCATTCGATTTCTCAAGAATACAAGAAAAAGAAAAGCAAGGAGAGGTGGGGCAGTAAGGGGAGAAAGACTTTAAATAGTATTCTTGATATTTTGAAAGAATGATCATTGGCACTAATGCCGAAAAGCTTATAAACCACTGCCTTATGTGGATAAAAGAAGTAGAAAGGTCAGCTCACTCTTTGGCAGAATACTTCGTAGTGTTCTGTCAGTTGGGGTTTAAGATGGATTTCAGTAGCTTTACATTTCCTAACAAGCCTGTGACCACCAGTGCCTCTTATGGCTCTCCAACTGTGTGCTCTGACCACCTGCAAGGGAGAGGAAACTCGTCTTTCTGCTTGTAAACCAGATCCAGCACTTGCAGCTAGAAACATGGCTTTCCTTGGGCTGTTATCTACTCATACCATTTACGGCATGAAGTAATGTGGATTATAACAGAGATGGAGACTAGCGACAATACAAATCAAGGTTAGTCTGGAGCTCTTGGCAATGCAGAGGAACACAGACATGAACAAAATTGCTTCCTTCAGCCCTCTCTCCTCTGTTCCAGCCTTCATCCTGTTCTTTTCTATGCTGCAAGATATGACTGATATTTCTGTGATTTTTCAAACAGCTATTCAAACTACCATTATCAAGGAGTTACTTTTTTTTTTTTTTTGGATCAAACTATTCTGTCAATTTTGGTGTAGTTGCAGTGTCAGCCAGGCAGTTCTTCCCTCCTAGCAGGCTGACTGTGCAAACACTGGAGGGAGTGTAGTCACCCCTCAGCTTTGCAAGGTCACAAAGCTCTGTCACAACAAAGTACTTCTCACCATGTGAAGGAGAGCTGTATAGACACGGGAACCGGTTGTCAGGGGAGAGACAGACATCTGTAAAGTGAGAACATAGCTAATCTGTGACAGAAGGTGATATGTCTGTATGAAATTATAAAGTCTGTTGGGGATTGGCTTCTGAATTGTCAAAGCTGGTTTCTGAAGTGCCTGTGGGGATGTTTGGCAGATGTCAGCAGGGAAGGTGGTGGGTGCTCTGGGACCTGTGGACAGCCGGCTGCTGGGGCTGTGCTCCCCAGGGGTGATGGCGAACAGGCTTTGTGGTGCTGAGGTTTGTGTGACCTGATGCTGTGAACTCAATCCAAGGTACAGACCCCTGTATTGCTCCTGAGCACCCAATCCTGCTAGAGGATACACCAAGGTAGAAAATACTGCAAAGAATGAAGTTCTGTGGTGGCTTAGGGAGAGACACTGGTCTAGGAAATGCTTTCCTCCTGCCTCCTTGTTCCCATCCTCAGTCATGACTCCAGTTCCATACCACAGCTCCCTCTCCCCTGAGCTGTGCTACTAAAATTGCTGTTGGAAAAACTGTAAACCTGACCTCTGTACCAAGATGCCTCCTTTTGAAGTTCTCTGGTGAGCTTTTCCACTGACTTGCCAAACGTACTCACAGGCTGTTTGCATAAGCTAACTCATTACAGAAAAAGATCTGATTTATGTTTTCTTCATCCTCAGTTCACCCCCAGCTGTTAGTTCCGCACCTGCCTGAACTTCCTGTTCCTCCAGTAATGCCTTCTATAAAAACCGTTTCATTAGTAATCTGGCTCATAAAATGGTTAAACAAATGATATATCGTACTGGCATCACGGAAGTGGAATAGCAGGAATGAACACTAAGGCACAGTCTGGAGACTGATTAAATGCCAGTCTGGAATGATTAAATCTGTACCCAATGCAATGGATTTTCTGGCCACAGTCTAACAAGTAAAATAGTCTCACCTGGATCTCTCCAGAAATGCAAAAAGTTTTTGGTAAATGTGTGTACCAGAAGGACGACTGTATCCTGGGCTGCATCAAAAGAAACATGGCCAGCAGATCAAGGGAGGTTATGCTCCTCCTGTTCTCCACTCCACTCTACACCAGCAAAAGGGGATATCTGACTCCTGGACCTCCTCCCAGTCTCATCTTCTGGCAAATATCCATGCATGAAATGTCAAACCCATGTGCTTTCCTTCTCAAGTTAGTTGCTCACTAGTTCTTTCTATGCTGGGGTGACAAAACAGCAGCATCCAGAAATGAAAGGATAAAATAGTTTTGAGTGCCATTAGCTTTATAGTGTGAACTTTTCTGTGTAGTTTCATAGTGTGAGATTTTCTTAGCTGGAAGGTGACTGTTGCAGACCTCTTTTCTGTTGCTTGACCCTGAGAGATTAGGTGGACCTTGGACTTTGTACTTCATCACAATGTAAAATACACTTTATTTTTGTACAGACTCACGTAGGCAGGTAAGGCTGGGGAGAGCTAGGCCTTCCCGGTATGGTAGGAAGCAAAAGGAAAGAGAGGTTTGTGTAAAAGCGTGATTATACAAAAGGCACTCAGAAAAAGCAACTGCCCTGATCTGGCACGAAGGGGTGACATCAGACCCAAGGCCATTTGCATCTTGGGACTATTGCTTTCAAACAGCTATAGTTTTCATGTGCTTTAGAAATAAGTCACTATGTTTATGAAAGCCTTATTAAGAAACAGAATTAATTTCTTCCCTAATGTAAAGCAATGATGTTTCCTAGGTTGAAAATCTAGGTCTGGGAAAACTTAAAAGCCATTTAGCATGGGTTCAAAGAATAGAACAGATGGGAAAGTGGTCTCCTTTTCTTAGAACAAAACTACAAAAAGCTGTGCCTGGAGGAATGGGCGTTATAGTCAAATAGTGACAGACACTTGTCAATCATCTTCTTTTCTATTAAAGGTAAATGAAATCTGGTCCACTTTTCAGACCAATTTGCAGTAGAATGCGATTATCCAGTGTGATATCAGGTCACAATATAACACCAATTAGTGTTAGGAAAATAAAACTTCAGCTTTACTGAAGGTGACTTCTGAGGAGCTTCAGTTTACTCTTCTACTTCAGCAATTTTTGAGAAAATTTTGCTCTTTCACAAAGGATACAAAAAGATTCTGTTCCTGAAACACCCTAAAACACTGAGATATCTATCTTAGAAACAAAGGTGAGGAAATTTTGTACAAAGTATAAAGCTTCCTTTAGGACTTCTAACCTGACACACCAGAAAAAGTTCTGTGCTTAGGGATAATGCTTTCCTGCCATTGTCTCCATGTGGTCTTGGCATGAGTTGGACTTTTGACTTAAGTTGAGCTACTGGAGGATATAGTGTATAGCGTTTATCTGGCCATAAATGAACAAAACCTCTTTGCGAGGAACAATCTGTTCCTTGAGGGGAAACAATCCAAGGGTTAAGTGCAGTAGCTGTGGGACCACATTCTGTGCAACTGAAGTCCAGACCAGCCTTTTAAATGAAAATAATATTTTTTACCCTTCTGTGAAAAACACCTGCAACTGCAGAATGGTTTGCAGGGTAATAGGGTTTGTTTTCCTTAGATGTAAGGTAAAAAAAAGACATTTATTTTTCCCTGTCCTGCTTCAAATTTGTGACAAAGTTTTTGCTGTGAGGTTTTTAACAGAATTCAATAAGGCCTAATTGAGTGAGGCTGTCAGGAATGGCTCTCAGATGGAGATGAAATTCTTGTGACTGACGGCTGAAAAAACCCAAATTACCAGAAACAAATAGACTTCACTCTCAAGTAAAAGATGGGAAGTCCATCAATCAATTAGTGAATTACTTAAATACTGTGTTTTATTACTAGAAATCAATGGTAGATTTGGACCATGTTTTTAATGCATATTTATAGTTTCAGTTATGCTGTAGTTTAAGATTGTGGTGTTCATGTTGGGAAAAACTCAACTGGTATAGAATTTATTCACCAACTTGGATACGTAAGAACTCTTTCTCCTGGTATTTACTGCACTTTATCTATAAATATTTGAGAATAGGAAAGTTTGTGGTCATTCTGAGGTTTAAAAATAATAATCAGTATTTAGGGAATGAAAAATATTTTTTTGCAATTGTAGGGTTTTTGGTAGGTGAACAGAGATGTGACTTCCTTTCATTTGCCTGCAGATGCCTTTATGAAGCATATTCTTTTATTTTTCATGGTGGAGACCTTTGACTGCTTTTTTGCTTGTGTTACAATATGACTTGAAGAGAAACACTTACTTTTAAGCAACATGGTATGTTAGAAATGAAGCTACCTGGAAAAGCGGAGAGAATTGGGAAAATCAGGAGTCTATTGCTTAAAGCTGGGCAGCTTTAAGGAGTCTATTAAGCTTCAGGAGTCTATTGCTTAAAACTTACTTAGTTCTGCTTTCCAAAAAGATTTTATTGAAAGATAGAGAACACCTAAACTAGTACTCTCAAATAAAGAAGATGTTCCTTCTCCTCTTTGAGTTTGCTTTGATCAATATCCATGTAAAAGAATTGTAGTTTGTTGACTTTCCAGACTCTGAAAATGTTGCTCACTGGCCATAATCATTATGATGTTTGGATTTTATGTGTAACTGTTGATAAACTCCATGCTAATCAGCTCAGTTTTGCCACTGATGATTGTAAATTGTTTTAGTTTGGTTTCAGTTTTCTTCTGCAAGTTCAACATTTTTTATAATATTTTTGATCCATGTATATCTAGACAATGCAGACAGATAGACCATGGTTGAAAATTAATGAAGAACCTAGAAAGATGTCTTCTACTGACATCTTATATTGTGATTTGTCTCCCATACACTGGTAATAGCAGTCTCTTGATGTTCAGCTGGAGAAGTAGTAGTAGATGCAACTGTAACTGATACTCCATATCCTGGCTGAGAAATTGCACCCTGATCATGTTACTCAGGAGAAAACCCTGAATCCTCAAAAGAAAGTGTCCATGTTTGACTATTCAGTGAATATCTCTCAAAATTTAGATATGAAAGTATAATTTGATTGCTATGCTACACTGCATTTCACTGGAAGTTTAACTTAGAAAGCACAACAGAAACACAAGTTTTCTGACCCAAAAGAGCAGTTAGACATATGCATCTTTTAGACTTGGTGGCTACTGCTTGAGACTTGGAAGTAGACTGAATTCCCTGTGAGGCAGCTTTCACAAGAGAGAAAAAACCGTCTCTTTTCTCCTGACACTGGGTTAGTGGATGAGTTCAGCTGAGGAGGTTGGGCAATCACCCAAATCAGGGCAGAGATATAAATATTAGCGGAGTATTCTCATGGGAGGTCTACAGAATTTAAAATTGGCTTTCTTGATTGGTCTCAGAGCCTGACAGAGCTTGGCAGACCCATATATTTTCTCAGGCATTAAATGAACACAGCTTGGATTATTTCCTTAAATGTTTTCTTTCTCTTTGGTGAACTATAGAAATTGTGGAATGACTTAAAAAAAAAAAAAAAGAAAGTTTGTGTCCTGGATCCGTATTTATCATAGAAGAAAGGGCTAGGAAAGATCTCAAAAGGTCACCTAGTCCATTCTAGTCCATTTTCCTATTCCAAGGCAGGATTAATGATACATGAAGTAGAGTTCCCACGCTGTGGTACACTGGTGATGCATGAATCCCTTAAAAGTGAATGTAGCAGCACTGCGTAGAGTTACAGCATTCTGGGGCAAATCTTCAGTGCACAGGAAATACTATTTTCAGGAGATCATTTGGGATAGGATTGCTGAGCCTGCAACAAAGGGAGAGAAGCCTGTAACTGATTGAGGCTGTTCAGCCTTGTAGGACAGAGAGAGCAGCTGAGAGCACCACATACAGCAGGATGCATCCCTGTCTCTCTGCCTGGTGTGGTGTGCTCTTTATTATACTTCGCCACCTGAACATAGGAAGAAGTCTCCAGAGATGGAGACTCCACCACCTCTCTGGGCAGCCTGTTCCAGTGCTCTGCCACTCTCAAAGTAAAGAAGTTCCTCCTTATGTTTAGATGGAAATTCTATGTTCAAGTTTGTGCCTGTTACCTCTTGTCCTGTCACTGGGCACCACTGAAAAAAAAAAAGGATATTATTATTATTATATTCTGGTCCATGGCTTCTTCCTGTGTTCAGGAGTTTACCCCAAGGTTTGGATGACCTGTATTACAAAGTGATGAATATGAGCCGAGCAGCTATTGCAGATGGTATTATTGAATGCTGGACATTTGACTGTTGATCACTTGCTGCTGTGATCTTTGACCTATTTTGCTCACAGTCCCAGCTTTGAGCTACGCCAAGAGATGTTGTTGCTCAGTGATCTGTTAGATACTTTGCCTTTGGTGGTGCAAAACTAACAGAAGCGAAGCTGGCTTTGACTTTACTTGGCCCTACAATTGTCCTGTCTGACAAGGACTTTCTTCACTTTCCCTTTCCATAGTTGCATGTTGTGATTTGACGAAACACTTGGCAACCTGGTCTCCCATCGAGTTTAACATCATGATATCCAGAAGACAAGTGATCCTCTGAGAGCTGCAGTGTGTGCGCTATTAGGAAACTGTAATTAATAGGTGCTGAAAAGTTAAAATTGAGATGTAATGTAATTGCAAAATACAGCACTTTAACCTAGTTGACTAGAGTCTTTTAACTGCAAAATGAAACTTGATTTGTACTTCTTTGTATTTTATTTCTAAGCCTAGGATAGATTCACATGGGAATACAGTATTATCTTTTTAACAGAACCCAAAAAATCTGTGATGTGTTTTACAAACCTTCTACTACAGAAGTCTATCGGCATCTGCTAAGGGCTTCTCCCCAAAATTTCTTCTCCTCCCCCCAGTAGTTGTCACCTCTGTGGTCCTTTTGCCACTTTTCAGAAGAATTCAGTCTTTGTAAAGATGGCTAAAGGGAAATGGCCTAAACATTAGTCAGTAATTTAAACAAATACAGTCATAGGAAGGAGATATCTGTATCCCGCAAAGGGTTCCCAGCCTAAATCCCACATCCTTCAGTCTCATCTGGGAAAAATGTTTCACCTGCGGGGAGCCACTTGAGTACATGGGACATTTGAAGAAAAAGAAATAAATGGTCTGGAAAATATTATCTATGCTGGAAAATGTGTAATGATATGCTGGCAATAGTTCAGCTGCATAAGCAGTAGAAGCATGGTCATGAACATGTGTTGAAAGCACACAAACCTTGCCTGTGTTAGTTGCTTGGCCCTCATGCAGCTGAGCTGCTGTTCAAATCTGGGTATGAGCTGTCAGAGGAGAGAATAGGACTGATCTATTTAGTGCTATAAATGCCAGTTTGCCTTTGCCTCCTGGTTACAAGTCTTTAGGATAATATCAGGTTTGATATCCTCCTGTCCACTGCAAGCCCAACAAAATAGGCTTTTACTGAAAATTTCATTATAGGACAACCTTTACCTCTATAAATACATTCTTGGCTCTTCAGTGTAAACTTAAGTTAAGCAGACAATACCAGGAGTCACAGATCAAATACAGTTTTTGTGAAAGTGGATGTTGCTTCATTTATTCCTGTTTCATTTTGAACTGAGGCTTGTTAGGTGCCCAGCTACTACCAAAGTATGGCCGAGGATCTTGAATTAGCAAATTGCCTTGTCCTCTCTACTGAGGGAGTTCTCAGCAGCAATGGCTGAAGTGACATGTGAACAAACAGTTTGGAAACTGGAGAGAATGTAAGCTAAACATTTTGTAATGACAGCTGTATGCTCCTTCCAGCAAAGCTATGCTATGGGCATACTAGTAGATAGATGATTACTGCTATTGAGGAGATACGGAAGCTGTAGGACTTTTCCAGGTGGAAGTTTTCCAAGCTTGTCTATTAACTGTGTTTCACGAAATCTCATCATGCAAAGTGAAATAAGATACCCTGTATACATCTGAATATGTATCTTATGAACGGCTAATTATACCTATTCTTTTTCTCACTGTCTATGGGTCCAGTAGAAGCTGGACACCTGCATTTCTTTGAACACCTGATTTTCACTGCCTTAATGACATCCTCATAGTCTAAGAAGAAGTATATTAATTTCATCTATGGGAAACTGAGTTTTCAGCTAGATTTACCTATATTTTTTAAGCAAAACGTCTTTTTTTTTTTTTTCTCTTTTTCTCTCGAATTTGGCTTTTTGAAGCCAGCAAAAAGGAAAAAAAAAAGCTTGTAAAAACTTAGCTATTACTTACCTCACAGCTATGATATCAGAGCACTGTATCTAAACCAAATTGCTTTGGAGGTGACTGTGTTTAAAATATTTTTTTGCTTTGCCAGCTGACGCCCAAATAATCACAAATCTTCAGACATATATACTGTTACATAATATCATTATTTAAAAAATGTTTAGTTCACTGAGATCAAATAATTGCCTTCTAGCTATTTTGATGGTAATAAGCACTTTCTGGTACTTGCATATATGTCGTATGGAATTGAGGATTTATTGTTTTTATTTTGGGAGTGAGGATATAATTTTTCAAGGTTGACTGATTAAAAGAAAAAAGAAAGATAACCTAGGTGTGATTGAGATGTCCGTGATTTTGCCTAGCAGTTCATCTCCATTAGCTTTCTGTGGCAGGAATCAGCCTGTAGATGTCCCCCAACACATGTTGTGCTATGTCCAGTAGTTCAGTTCTGTTGAAAGCAGCTACCACGTTTATAAATTACCAACAGCTCAAGTTAAAGAGAGACAGAGAGATGAGAAGCTGCACAGGAATGGCTATTCTGTGGGAGGACAGTGGAGGTAATGACAGAGTGAAGAGCATCTCATACCAAAAGAAACATGAGCTAAACAAGAGCCGATAACAGAAATAAGAATAAGAGTCTTACAGAAGGCGGAAGACATCAGATAAAGGGAGCCAAAACCGACACATTTCACTTTGACTCTTAGATACGGAAATGATATCTTTTCCTCTGGTTTAGTGAACCAGAACTGACCTTCGCATTGTAATATATGATGAAAAGAATGCTGCGCTCCCATGAAGTGACAGGTTTGCGAGCTCATAAGGTCTTCAACAAAAACAGCAGTTTAGTGGGAGAAAATATAGCTCAGTCCATAATCATCCTAATGACATGATGAATTTTGGTGACCTTCACCTGTGTTTAGCCAATGTAATTTAGTGCTGCATAGCACCTGCATCAGCGGTGGACTTGGCCCTGCATGCATATCCTATGGCAGAGCTGGCTGAACCCTAAATATGCTTTCTAAGCACGGGTAGAATCCTGAATAGTTGTTTGTTTCACACATTTTGCAACCTATTCCCCTCCAATAAACAGTTGGTTTCTTTTCATGCAAGACTTTGATAAGTGGTTTCTATTTGTATCAACAGCCATATTCACATGCAAACAAGCACATTTGTCAAAGAGAAAGAGTATTCATTGGTCACAATGTATTATTTGCTCCGTTCTTTGTCATTTTGTTCATTATTCTTCTGCTTTCAAAACTATCCATGAGCACCTGAAAGAATACAGAGTAACTTCCCTCAATACAGCTAGTGAGAACTCAAAGCAAACAGTAATGAGTGACCTTGAGATGGGAAATTCTAATTCCATACATAGTTTAGCATTTCATAGCACTTACATTGTACCTTATTGCTCTTCTATCATAGATTACAGCACAGTAAATAATAGAAAGTCAGCAACATGCATCTTGCAGAAGAGGAGTATAGAACCACAAAACTTGAACCAAATTTCTTCCACTTTCCAAGTTGCCTCAAGTTATGTCAGAGGAGATTTAGATTGGATATTAGGACAAAATTATTCACTGCAAGGGGGTTTTCAAGCATGGGAATAGGCTTCCCAGGGAAGTGGTTGAATTGCCATCCTTGGAAGTATTTAAAAGATGTGTAGATGTGGTGCTGATGGACACAGTTTAGAAGTAACTTGGCAGTGTTACGTTAACGGTTGGACTTGATGATCTTAAAGGTCTCTTCCAACCATAATGATTCCATGATTCCATGATTCTATGACTACAAAGGGACAATCACTTTCCTAGTCCTGCTGGCCACAGTATTACTGAAGAAGCCAGGATGCTGTTGACCTTCTTGGCCATCCGAGCACATTGCTGGCTCATATTCAGCTGGCTGTTGACCAACATCCTCAGATCCTTTTCTGTCAGGCAAGTTTCCAGCCACTCTTCCCCAAGCCTGTATTGCTGCATGGGTTTGTTGTGACCCAAGTGCAGGACCCGACACTTCGCCTTGTTGAACCTTATACCATTGGCCTTGGCCCATCGATCCAGCCTGTCCAGATGGGCCAAGGAGGTTGTAGAGAGGTGGGTGTTGGCCTCTTCTCCCAAGGGAATAATGACAGGACCAGAGGAAATGGTCTGAAGTTGCAGCAGGGGAGGTTTAGATTAAATATTAGGAAGAATTACTTTACTGAGAGGGGGGTCAGGCACTGGAACAGCCTGCCCAGGGAGGGGGTGGAGTCACAGTCCCTGGAGGTATTTAAGACATATGTAGACATGGCACTTCAGGGCATGCTCTAATGCCCGAGATTGTTGGGCTTTTTCTGTCTGTGGGTGAGTGTGGTGTGTATGTTGGTGTTTGGGTGTTTTTGTTTTTGTTTTGTTTTGTTTTTGTGGTTGGACTCAATGATCTCAAAGGTCCCTTCCAACCATGAATATTCTGTGATTCCGTGATCTGTCTGTAGAGCCTTCAGGTCTCCCTGTATCCTTCCTGACAGATACTTCTATAATCAGCCCTTAAAGTCTCCAACAATGAACTCTCCCAAGCCTCTCTCCAGGCAAGCTACTCTGGTATTTCACTATTGTAAACACGAGAAAAGCCTTTGGAATAACTTCCTTGATCTTCTTTGCTTCATGTTCTTCTCCTGTCTGTTGTGAACGTAGTTAATGGCAGAACCTCCAATGAAATAATTGTTTCTCTTTTAACAATGATCTGCATACTGAAAGACTACTATATTCCATTCTTGCCTCCATCATCCTCTTCCTTAAGCTGCACAATCCTATTTATTTCAGCCCTTCTTCAGTGAAGACTTTTTCAAGGTTCTGATCTTTATTGCTTTCCTCTGGAGTCTTACAGCTGTTATACATTTTTCTGGAAGGATCAACATGATATTAACTTGTGTTCAGCTTGTGGTTCATCATAACATATATAAGTGTTTCTGCAGAACTGTCAGATAATATTTTGGTTTGTTTTACCCATTATTTGTGCCTTCATTTAAATGTTTTGATGATAAATCATAATTGCCTGTATGCCAAACACAATTTTCAATATTTTCCCACCCACCTTTTAGTAGTTTCCTGCAAATGTCTCTTATTCAACATCTGAGATTATTGAATCAATGTAATTTCTCCATATAATGGTGGAAAATGTCCTTAGAGATAAAGAAAATGAGTAAACATGAAGATATTTTTATTTCAGTAGGATTTTGGACACTGTTGGTGAGGAATCTTAGTTGACGGTTACTCAACTGTTACTCATCTGTTACTACTCAGAACTACTTTCCCAAAGTCACACATCCAATATTTTGATGTAACTAATGCAGTACAGAAATGGAGATGACATTCTGACCAATTCCTAAACCAACAGAGAAAAATAATTAAATCCTGGAATAACTAAAATACTCATTCAGGAATCATTAAAATGTGATATACTAAAGTATTTGTAAGAATCAATTTTTCATGGATAAACCACAGTAAGTTTTTTTCTTTAAGTATGTGAAAGGCGCCACTATAATTTCTTAATGTATAAAAGGCATGTTTACAAAAATCATTTCTAGTATTTTCTAAAGGAATTTGCAAAAAAACTTCACTGAAGGAAGTTTGCATCAGACAACATAGTTGCCCTGTATGCCAATGTGCTGTTACACAGCTCTGCAGTAAGCTTCTTCCTCATTCCATGGATGAGCTAAGTTGAATAACTTTCTGCAGGCATGTTGCTTCTGACCTGTAAGAGGATGTATAAATGAGCTCTTTCACTTGTAGACTGAGCCCCAGTCTAAAGGAACGTAAAAAACTGCATCTGAGCTTTCAAGAAACAAGTTGCACACAGGGAGTTTGCTGTGGAGGAGCTGTTGAAATGTAAGGTGCTAAGACTTTTATAACAGGGTAACCGCATACATTGAGCCTTCATTATGATAGATTGTGGTTTTGATAGGTTTTTTTATGTTTTTTTCTTTTTTTGTCTTTTTTCTTTGCAGTGGTGATGTATTGTATTTTGCTTTGTTTTCTGAGGCAAACCTGTAGTTGGATTGTAGGAGGCAGGGAAGTGACAACTTGAACTGCTGACTCTTTCAGTGAGATGGAAGGTACAAGGAACATCTCATATTTCATTGTCCCTCCAAAGATTAACTAGTGACATTGAGGAGAGCAAGAACAATCAGGTCTGGGTAAGCAGCACCATTAGTCAGTGAAAAGGAGTCAAGTATTAGTCAATTATTTTTCTGGATAGTTACCCTATCAAATCATTCTGTCCAAGCCAAAGCAGGTGTATGAGAGTTGCATTTGATAAATGTACCCCTAGAATAGTTCTTCCCAGTGCATAGGCAAGGATATGTCCCGAAATTAAATGAATCTCTGTCTTTTGTTGGTGCTATAGAGTTTACACATTTCTTTCTTGTAAGGAGGTGGACCAATAAAAGTAAATTTATCTTTTTTTTTAAATTTTATTTTTATTTTTTTCATTTCTTACTACATCAGTCAGCTACTCCCATTTTCCACTCATTCTAGTCTTTTGCTGAGCAAGCAGAAGTTGACCCTAGTATTGGAAATTTTCTCTCCAATTGTGTCGGGACGGAGAAGAAGATAATTCCTTTCTCTGACCCCAGCCATACACAGAAGTAACAGAAGTCTCAGTATGCTGAGATCAAACACTAAGGGGAGCTGGGGAAGACAGAGATGTCACATCAACAGCACTTTCCTCCTTCTGACTTGATCTTAGGGTTGCTTTCTACCCTTTTTCTCCCTAATTTAATCAAATAACATTGTACTAGTTTTTCTGATATAAATTCTAATTCTTTGCAGTTATATAGGGACTAATTCAGAAAATCACAGGTTTAGTTTTAAACATATATATATCTGTCCTTAGGAAATTTCTCTGAGAAAACATCATCTACTTTATTCAGAAAAAGAAACACTCCTGTAGAATAAAATGGGGCCAAAATATTTCCTTTAGATGGATGCATTTAACTGGCGTATTTAAAAACATATAAAGTTGTTATGGAAACAAACTCTGAGGTATTAATTTTGATAGACTAAATGGACCCAGGGTCACAAAGGTGTTAACTTGACCATGTCATTATAAAACAGTCACAAGTAGCTCAAATATTTGAGTACAGAGACCTTGGGTTGCTAATTCCCGTGGTAAATATTCCATGGAATATTCCTGTCAAACACTAAGAAAAAAAAGCTGATTAGACTGCATAGGAAGAAAAACCCAACAAAAGAGAAACAAAGTATGTACAAAACATATGGGGTTTTGAAGCTGAAAGGTTAGGAAGCTGCCTGATTGTGCAAAGCCCAAAGTCTCCTGAGTCTTTTTTTATCAGAAATGTTGGCTTGGGGGGTCTTGATCAGGGAAACATCCTTATTAGTAGAGAAGAATATTTCTGTTGGTGATTTGTATTAGTCCCTCTAAAGCAGTGAATTGTTTTTAGTCTTTTTGTCTCTTTGATAAAAATGAGAGAAGAGAGAAGGGAGAAGAAGTTAGTCTGTAGCCTGTGAGTTAATTGGAGCTTACTCCTGGTGACTAAAGCAGCTGTTTATTCGTGGTGGATGGTCAGAGCTGCTGGGACAACCACAGTTGCTGCTTTGCAGGTCTGGCTCAGTTCCACAGCTGAGGTTGCAGCCTGGCATGTCCCAGCAGGGCTCCAACTGCCTCTCCTGGAGTATGCTTCTGGGGCTGCTCCATGGAGTGAGTGTTGGAAAGCATGTTTTCTGCATGCTCTATTGCTCTTGGCAGATTCAGATGCACAAGAAGTTCAACTATACCAGAAAACATGTTGTGTCCTTGCAGAGCAGAAGGATGTGGTTCACAACTCATTCCCTAGTTCTGGTTGTTTTGTTACCAGGATCCTCTTCATTCTCAATCAGCTCCAAGATGAAATCTGTGTGATTATCATCTTCATATGTACATTTGTTTCCTTTCAAAGACAACCTGGCGATGAAGATAGGAAGGGATCTGGTATGCTCTGATATCTTCCCAGCCAGAGTCTTCAGGGGATCAGGGGTGTGGGGTGCACCCATCAGGCATCACGACTGTATATAGGGGCTCTGCATAGAGAACAGCACTGATATGACCAGAAAGAATAGATCTTGGTAGTGTCCTCAGGGATATCAGCCACCAGTAGAGGGAAAGAATTGGCAGAGCAAAGCATGACATTTCCTCACTGCAGGAGAGGAGCCCTGGGTGGCCTTGGAGTACACCTCATGTACCACAGTGAAGGCTGTGTCCTTCCTGGACACCTTGCTTTTGTCCAGGAAGCAGAATTCCTCCTAAGGGACTATACTACATCCTCATGGCATCCTTTTTAGCAAGCATATGGCTGAAAAGGCATGGAAAGTAGCCTTGTTTCAACTGAACGGTTAAATGTGATCTTAGCTATATAAATTCAATTCATGTTGATTTCAAACTTAATGACTTATCAAAACTGGGATTTCTATTGTGTTATAGGAAGCATCTAAAAAAAAAAGGGGGAGAAAGTGAAAGAACTCCATAACCTGTGATTATACCAGACCTCTTTTATCTCCATTTTTCGCAATGGTGATATGAGAGAAAGTTGTAATAATTAATTAGAATGGCATTGTTCATTATAATCAAATTATACAACTTTGCTGGCTGCTTTCTATAAACATTATACTACAGATTCTGAGGGGAAGCTGAAATGTAAACAGTGCTTTTTTACATAAACACTCACTAAGAGTCTTGCTCTTTTTTCCTAAAGACTCCACACCAACACTTGATTGAGAAGCTAAATTAAATTGTTTGAAGACTGGATTTGACATTTTTCAGTACAGATAAACAACATACTTCAAAGTAAATACTGCTACATGACATGTACAACCTTAGGAATATACCATTTTAATCATTACTGCTGACATTGCTTGTTTATCCTTGGTATAACCTCATTAATTGAAGTGAAATTACCTTTGATTTTACAGACTTAAATGGGCCAATTAAAATTCTTAATTTCTAATATGTAAACAACTAAGTTTCATATGTCTCTTATGAGCACTGGAGGTGTAATGGCTTCATGTCCGGATCATGAACAAACTGAAAACTTGAGGGTGTTTTATGTGCAAAGTGAGAAGGTTGTTTTGGGGCTCTCTCTCTCTTTGAAATGAAACACTTCTTGGCATGTGTGTTGCTGTAAGCCCCTTGTGCCTTTATGTTTCTATGGCTGCTTGCTTTATAGAATCATGGTATAACCTCAAGGCAATCATTCTCCAACAGTAGGGACAGGGAGATCCCAGTCCTTCCTGGGCAATCTTCTTGTACACCCAGTTCAAAGTCAGTCTATTGTTGGTATTTAGTGCAAAGCCTGAGATGAGGCACCCACGTTCTCACTCATGAAATATTTCGTAGTTTAGTTGTTGCCTTAATCTAAGCTAAGGTTCTTCTGACTGAAAAGTTATCTGTGTATTTTTCAGGTCTGGAAGAGTGCAGCAATCTAATAATATAAATGACCATCACTGGTATATCTGGAAGAAATGGTATCACAACACACTGTTTTGTGCCTCTGTCCTCCCACTCCGCTCTCCTGACACAGCTTTTTATGACAAGTGTTGCAAAACAGAAGCCAGTGTGAAACATGCTTCTGAGCAAAGCAACTGTGTGAAGCAGAAAGTTAGAACCAGAGAACAAAAGGTTAGTTTTCCTGTAGAAAAGATAACAGCTTGAACCTCTCTCCCTCTTCTCTCCCCACATTAGAAAAGGGTGCACTGGTGAGGTTAGGTCAGCACACACATGTTTTAAATTAGTACTTTCTAAACAAGGAAGTGACAATTATTTGTTATGATTATTTGTCAAATAATCACATCTGTACTTAATCACCGTGTATGTGCCAGTGTTTGCATTTGTCAGTAGGCTGAATTCAGTGAGAGTAGCTTTAGATGGTAAATCCTGAGCCCACATTTTAATGGGCACAAAAAAATTAACATGGTATACATTGTGTTAAAAATTTTAAATAAAAGTACCATATAGCTCTGATCAGTCACACTCCTTATCTTTAATTTGCAATGCTTACAAAACACAGCAATGAATCTTACATATTCTCTGTGATGTGGGTTTCTCTCATTCTCAAAGACTTCTTATCAGATAAATTTTGGCCTTATTGTTTTATTACCAAATAGTGTTCTGTCTTTGTAAATACATGCATAACCTCACTATACCATGGTCAGATTAACATTTTTACTATTTGTCATATTTATCTTTATTTCTTTCTTCTATCATTGCATGTAGTCCGTTCCTTCAAAAACATAGGTTTTCACCAATGGTTTAATTTCCAAGGTCAGCTGCAGTCACAAGTGTCACAAATTCAGCTTTTGAATACAAAAGAAAAGATCTTTCAACGCTCATTTGAATAAAAATAGAGATTCTTCTTTGACATTCTTCTCCTTTAGAAATTCTTATCTCAGATTCCACCCAAAAGTGTATTTGGGGAAAGGGAAATTGTAAGTACGCCTTTACATGAGTGTTTGTTTGCCCCAGAGGTGCTCGTGCTGTCATCTCTTAAAGTGCTTGAGTTTAGGAGTCACTCAGGGTCCGGGAAAACATAACACACACTTGAATTATTCCAAGGCTTTGGACTGAATCCTTGGAGTATGTGTGATGTTGTCTTCCCCACTCTGAAAGAACACTTTCCCAGCTGCATCAGGGGTTTTCACACCCCGTTATGTCATTCCTCCGTGTCTTGCAGGGAGCGGGGGAAGAGGTCTATTGCTGTCGTGTTGGTGGTCATAGAGCATGCCTGTGACAAATACAGATGGAGAGACTCCGTGGGAGTCCCTGGCTGGAGGAACGCCTCTGTGGTTTAGGCTTGTCTTACAGCGCTGTGTTTCCATGTGAGGATCACACTTTGCCAGAGTCACATTCCTTTAAATGGTGGGAAGTTTGGGGTGTTGCCAGCCAGCTCCATCCACATACCTTTACTGTCTTTTGGTATCTTTAAATTAACTCATTCAAGGGACAGAAATTGGCCTCTTGGTCTCAGACCTTACTACCCAAACCCTCTCTAGCCCAGGGCGGTGAGCTACAGCCGAGTGGGTAACAGCATGATGTCGCAGCCATGCCACACAGCTGGCCCACCTGCACATGTCTTTTGTATAATTTTCCTTTGGGACCAGTGATCAGACAGATGTTTCAAGATAAAACATTGGGGAACATAGCAATGGGAATAGCTACAGGACAAAAAAAAAAGTGAGTTTTAGCATAATTTGTTGTGTAATTGTAGAATTAGCAACCAGCCATAGAAAGATGTGATATTCATCACCTGTAATAGCATAACCCTGTGTTCGTCACATATTTCCCCATTCCATTTTAGGTAAGCTGAGGCACCAGGGATGATCCCACATGCTCTCCTGTGCTGACCTTACTCCACTGTTTAAAGGAAAAAAATCAGCATTGGTCCTTGATCAACACAGAGTCAAGATCCTCTCATTGAAGTCATTCTTTGGCTTTCTCTTGTGGACATTGTCTACCTGGACTTTGGTAAGGCCTTTGACACCATCCCCCACAGTGTTCTCCTGGAAAAGCTGGCGAATCATGGCATAGGTAAGTGTACTCTTCACTGGGTAAAAAAAATGGCTGGATGGCCATGCCCAGAGAGTTGTAATTAATGAGGTGAAATTTTGTTGGCGGCCGGTCACTAGTGGTGTGCCCCAGGGCTCAGTTTTGAGGCCAGTCTTGTTTAATATCTTTATTGATGATCTGGATAAGGGGATTGAGTAAGTTTGCAGATAACACCAAACTAGGTGGGAGTGTTGATCTGCTTGAGAGTAGGAAGGCTATACAGAGAGACCTGAACAGGTTGG